>CACVKI010139102.1:0-26609 GCA_902732785.1 Trichogramma evanescens
TAATATATAACAAATGAAATCATTATTAAGTCACTGCCACGATGCAATGAACAGTATTCTGTTTTGCATCTGTGAAAGTGATATTTCAAAACATAAAAAAAGCGGTAAAGTAAGTAAATATATAAATGATTAACACAAATAAACGATTGCCAGTGCTATGGGCTACTTGGGCTCGGCACGAAATCATGCAAGGCCAGTGCAACTCCCGTTGCATATTAACTATTTTAATAATAATTTCAAATCTTTACTACAAATTACAATAAAAATGCTCATGTTGCTCCCGCGACGTGACATCAGCCGTCTCCTACTTGTAAAATTATTCGAGACAAAATAGAGCGAAGGGCCTAAACAATAATGTAAACTCGTATCGCACAACATATGAACAATATAGAGAACGAAATGTGAAATTTTGAAACATGTTTAACCGACTAAAATATAATATTTTAGACTGTACGGAGGGTAAATTTTTTCTTTTTCGATTTTTAACTACGCGAGACATGAAGCAATTTATTACCGATAGTTTCGTATGAAAATAAGAATGTTGATTCCAAAGAATCTCAAAGTTGAATGCATCTTTGCAAAAATTTTACAGGACTTTTCTTTCCCTTCAATTTTTTGAGGCAATAAGTTTTACAGTTTATGTTGTACTATGTTCAGAAAAATCGGTGTAGATTTGAGATCGTTTACTCCAAATATCAGTACAAAAATTAAAAACCAATTTTTTTCATTTACTTAATAATAAGTATATTTAATTCGTGCTGAAAACCTGTCAAATTGTATCAGACATTAAAAAACTAAGATATGTTATTTTTCTATAAATTACAATTGAAACACTCATTGTAAAACGAAGAGACTTCGATCAACTATTAAAGCGTCAGTCACAATAACTTAATTAAAACTAGTTTCTATACAAAAAATATGTATATAATCTTGAGATTTTATAATTATAATGTTCTGCATTTATCCGTACCTATACATAGGTATACGCATAGGCAGTATGATATTTTTACCGATTACAATTTTTAGTTATCTGAATTACCGCTCATGATGATTCTTGCTCTGATTCGTCTTCCTCGCTGCGGTCGCGTTCCTCAGCCGACTGCGGCGGTGTCTGGCCAGACTCGCCCTGAGCCTCCACCTGTAACGACTCTTTCTTTTTTTCGGCCTCAGCTGCCATTGTTTTCTCGATGATAAAGAATATCGATTTTGCCAAGTCAATATCGCGGTCAGTCTTGCAAATGATGTGCGGTGGAGTCTTTCCTTCGTTGTTGGCCACGTTCGGATCGCGCCTCTTCTCAGCAGCAATCTATTAGTAAGGTCCCAAGCGTCGATCAGCACCGTCCCTCGTCGCAGATCCTGAGGAATAGCTCTATCATTGGGTGAGCGTTTGCGCTCTTGGAAATATGATGCAGAGCAGTCAAGCCTTCCGCATTCGCCAATTTCGGATTGGCATCCTCTCTCAGCAAAACTTCGGTCGCCTTTACGAGGCCATATTGCACGGCATATTGTAGCGGTGGCTGACCGTTTTCGTCCAAGACGTCGACCAGCACCAACTTTTGGACGTCGTGGCAGATCTCGAAAAATCGCTTCATTAAATCGTCATCAACTTTTCTATGACAGATGACGTGCAGAGGTGTGACTCCATCGGCGTTGACCAAATTCGGATCGGCGTCTCGTCTCAGCAGTATTTCGACCATCTTCCAGTTGTTGAACATCAGAGCATAGTGTAGCGGTGGGTTACCCGACCTATCCAAGCTATTCACCAGACCCGGATACTGAAGAGCGGAAATGCTGTTTAATAAAAGTTCCGCAAAGTCTTCGTAGTTTTCATTGCGTGCCATACAATGCAGCGGTGGGTGGCCTGCTGCGTTGGCCAAATTCGGATGGGCGCAACCTCGTCTCAGCAGCAATTCGACCACCTGCCTGTGTCGATACTTCAAAGCCAAATGTAGCGGCGGATCCATACCTGGCGGGGAAAAATTGGGATTCTGGCCGAGTTTGAGATATCTCGCGACGGCGACGTGATTTCCCAACATGCAGGCCGTGAGAAACACCGCGAGGCGCTCCTCGTTGGTCTGGATCTCGAGGTATGGATAGTCTTCGGTGGACATCGTTTTCGTTCTCGCACTGGATACGCGATAGCAGCCGCGATGTAACTCGTATACTGAACCGAACGAATCGCCGGAACTGACAATGCGAGCCGTTACCCACTTGTCATCTCCCGAGACGAATAGAGCAAAGAGCCTAGGCAATAATGTAAACACATATTTTGAAATTTAACCAACGCTCGATATTATTTAAAATCGAAAATATAATATTTTGAACGCGGCACTGTAAAAGTCGATAATGCCACGAGGGTAAAATTCCCCCTCCCAATATGCAATTAATTACTGAGAGTTTTTTATGATAATAAGAATGTCGAGAATTCAAAAAAAATCTTAAAGTCGAATACATGCCTGTAACATTTTTCTTTCTTTCCAAATTTTTGCGATAGATTAGGACAATCGTGCTAAAGACAATGGTGATAAATTATTATAATCGATGCTGTGAATGAACGACCGCAGGGATGAGCGAGTTACGAGTACAGTTGTTGAAAAACAACTTTTTCTTAGTAAGCCAGGAGCTGCGAAAGTTATCGATTTTTGGGAAGAGTATAAATTCCGGAAAATTGAAGCCGTGACTTTGATTGCTCGACAAATGAGAATAAAATAAAGAAATGGAACAAGTAAGACATTTTCAAATTTATTTTGCGTTATGCTCAAAAAAGTCGGTGATTTAGAAAAAGAATCTTGCTTCCATTCCGAGGAACAGGTGTAATATAACTGCTTATACGGTGAGATGAAGAGCAGAATCGAGAGTTGCCATCTTTTAGATTAAATATCAGTAGGAAAATTAAAAAAATTATTTTCAATCGATTTATATACTTTAATCGAGCTGAATATCGATTCACATTAGACATTAAAATATATCAAAGATATACTGTTATTTTATATATTACAATTGAAACACTTATTGTAAAACAAAGAGACATCGATCAGTTATTAAAACGTCACTCACAGCACATAATTAAAACTGTTGTCCATATTAACAATATGCTTATAAACTTGAGATTTTATAATTGTGATTTTCTGTACTTATCCCATACCTATATAATATGGGAAAAGTCATCCGAAGAATTGTCCTGATAATTGTTCAGTATTTCCAGCGTCGTAAAGAGGTTGTTTCTCGCGGCCAACTCGATCGGTGTCTGGTCAGAAAAGTTCACGGCGTTCACCAGCACCCGCGTACCGAGGTTCGAGTACAACAATTGAGTCACCAATTGGTCCGAGTCTTTGAATTGTCCTTTGCAAATGATGTGCAGAGGCGTCTCTCCCTTGTTATTGGCCGCGTTCGCGTCGGCGCCTTGCTCCAGCAGCAAGCTGAGCGTGAGTTTGTGGCCACGAGTCAGAGCTAAGTGCAACGGTGTGTTGCCATCGTTGTCCTGCACGTTGACCAGCACCGACGTTTTCATTAGCTTGCAGTACTCGAAGAATGTCTTGATCAAATCGTCTTCCACTTCTCTGTTGCAAATCAAGTGCAGAGGAGTGGATTTGTTCACGTCAGACCAATTCGCCTCGGCACCGAGAATCAGCAGCAATTCGGTCACCTTCTTGAGTCCGTGGTACGTACTGTAGTGTAGCGGCGTCGACTCGGACGAGTCCCAAACGGTGGCCTTCAGCGGCAGCCTGAACTCGTAACAGACCTCCAAGAACTTCTCCAACAAGCCGTCGTCCTTTATACTCGATGTGAGGCTGCGAAGAGGTGGCCATCCTGCGGGATCGGCTAGATTTGGATCCGCGCCGTATTTCAGCAGTGCCTCGGTCGGACCTTTGAGTCTAAAGTGCAGAGCGCGATGAAGCGCGGTATGAACCGTCCTGTCGGGGGCGTCGACCAGCACCTTCTTCTTCAGTTCGTCGCAGGAATTGAGGAACAGCTCCATCAAATCATCGTCGATTTTTCTGTTGCAAATGACGTGCAGAGGTCCATCTCCATCGCCGTTGGCCAGGTTCGGATGGGCGCGTCGCTTCAGCAGTACCCTGGCCAAAGCTATGTGACCGTTTGCCACTGCCCAGTGCAATGGCGTGTTACCCGAGCTGTCAGCACTGTCGATCATCACCGTGTTCTTGACCTTTTTGCAGGTCTCGAAGAACGTCTTCATCAAATCGTCGTCGTCGACGTTTCTCTTGCACATAAGGTGCAGAGGAGTCCATCCATTGTTCTCGACGGCGTTTGGATCGATGCTCTTTTGTTTCAGCAGTGTCGCGGTGATCTTCTTGTGGCCACGCCACGTGGCATGGTGCAGCGGCGTCCAGCCCATCTTGTCCTTGACGTCGACCTTGACGTCTTTGCCGGTCTTGAGGAACAGCTTCAGCAAGTCCTCGCTGTCGTCGTCGCTCTGGCAAATGACGTGCAGAGGAGTATAGTCGTTCGTATCGACCACATTCGGATCGGCGCCGTTTTTCAGCAGTGTCGCGGTCAACTTCTTGTGGCCGCGGTACATAGCGTGGTGCAGTGCTGTCTGACCCCCGTCGTTCTTGGCGTCGACCTCGACGTCTTTACAGTTCTTGAAGAACAGCTTTATCAAGTCGTCGTCGTCGGCCTTGTCTCTCTGGCAAAGAACGTGCAGAGCCGTCGACTTGTTGTCGCTGACCAAGTTCGGATCGACGCCTCTTTTCAGCAGCGTCGCGGTAATCTTCTTGAGGCCACGGTGCACGGCGTGGTGCAGCGGTGTGCAGCCCACATTGTCCCGGGCCTCGAGCTCCACCGTCTTCTTGACGCCTTTGCAGAGCGCGAAAAACAGTTTCAACATATCCTCGCTGTCGTCGTCTCTCTGGCAAATGACGTGCAGAGGAGTCCACTCATCCTTGTCGGCCACGTTCGGATCGGCGCCGTTTTTCAGCAGTGTCGCGGTCGACTTCTGCTGGCCACGGCGCAGAGCGTGGTGCAGCGGTGTCTGACGGCACTCGTCCTGGCAGTCGACCTCCACCTTCTTCCCGACGTCTTGGCAGATCTTGAAGAAATGCTCCATCAGTTCGTCGTCGTTGTTTCGCTGGGCAATGACGTGCAGAGGAGTCTCTTTTTGCTCGCTTGCCACGTTCGGGTCGGCATTTCCTCGCAGCAGCAACTCCGTCGCCCTCGTGTGGCCGTGGTGCAGGGCGTGGTGCAGCGGCGTCCAGCCCATATCGTCCCTCGCGTCGACGTCCACCGGCGGCTGACAGTTGTCACGGCAGCTCGACAAGAAATCTGCCAACGCGCCGTCGTCGTCGTCCGTGGCTCGCGACGCGGCGTAGTGCAGATACGTTTTCCGATCGACGTCCGGTAGATACGGATTGGCGCCTGCTCTCAGCAGGACTTTGACCGTTTTCTCGAGGCCGAGCGACTGAGCGTGATGCAGAGCCGTGCGACTCGTCGCGTCCTGGACGTCGACTAGCAGCGTCTTCCCGAAGGCTTTGCAGATCTCGAAGAAACGCTCCAACAGCGGATGGTCGTCGTCGTTTCGCTTGACGATGACGTGCAGAGCCGACTCTCTCGCGAGGTTGTGCACGTTCGGGTCCGCCCAGTTTTCCAGCAGCAGCGAGGCCAGCCGCGCGTGGCCACGAGCCAGAGCCAGAAGCAGCGGTGCGTTGCCCGCTCTGTCCCGCGAGTTGACCTGCAACAGCTCGAATCTGTTGCTGTCGAATAAAATCTTGGCCAAGTCCTCCGCGTCGTCGGTTTTTCTGTTGCAAACGACGAACAGAGGCGTCTCGTCCTCGTCGTTGGCCACGTTCGGATCGGCGCCTCGCGCCAGCAGCAGCTTGGCCAGCCTCTCGTGGCCGTGATACAGAGCCCAGTGCAGCGGTGTGCCTCCCGCGCCGTCCTGAGCGTTGATATTCAACATCTTCCGCGCGTCGTAGCAGACCTCGAAGAAATGCTCCATAAAATCGTCGTCGTCGACGTCTTCTCGGTGGCAAACCAGATGCAGCGCGGTCGATCCCTTCGCGTTGGCCAGACACGGATCGGCGCCTCTCTCCAGCAACGGCTTGATCAGGCTCTTGCAGCCGCGAGACACGGCGTAGTGAAGCGGCGTCTGGCCGAGTCTGTCCCGAGAGTCGAGCTGCACCGGTTGCGTCGAATTATCGAGGAACAACCGTAAAAGCTCGTCGTCGTTCGTAGCGCAAATGACGTGCAGAGGAGTGAACCCATCCTTATCGGGCAGATTCGGATGGGCGCCTCGTTTCAGCAGCAGCTTGGCCACCTTCTTTTGGTTGCGCAGCAAGGCGTAGTACAGCGGTGTCCGGTCGAACTTGTCCCGGGCGTCGATCAGCACCGTCTTCTCGTGGTCGTCGCAGACCCCGAAGAAATCCGTCATCAAATCGTCCTCGTCGTCGCCGTTTCTCTTGCACATGACGTGCAGAGCTGTCAGTCCGTCCTTGTTCGGCGAATTCGGATCGGCACTTCGGCTTAGCAGATATTTGCTCGCACTTTTGAGTCCGTGAAACAGAGCGTAGTGCAGCGGCGTCTGAAGTAATCCGTCCGGGGCGTCGACGTGCACCGTCTTCTGCCCATCGTCGCAGAGCTTGAAGAATTCCTCGATCGAATCGTCGTCCACTTTTCTGTTGCAGACGATGTGCAGAGGTCTCAGTCCTTTGGCGTTAGCACAGTTTGGATTGGCGCCTAGTCTCAGCGCTGCTCCGACATCGTTCATGCGGTTGCAGGTCAGAGCGTAGTTTAGCATTTTTTGAGCGTTTTCAATTTGCGTTCGCGAAGCTGTCGATTCCTCCGAGTCGATGTCCTCCACCTCCATGAAGTCGGGCAGATTATCGCGTTGCGCCCAGTCACGCATCATTTCTTGAAAATTGTCCATTGGAATATACAACACTACTCACAAACGACACACTGTTGCGTCGTAACGTGTACTAAACCGAACGACTCGTCATGCGGCGCTGGACTGACAACAAGACCCGTGACGATGTAAGTAATAATGTAAACACGTATCGACCGATATACGAGGCAAAGTGTGAAATTGTGTTTATGCGACGCTTGATATTATTTAACAGACGAAAATATAATATTTTGAACGTGGCACAGTAAAAGTCGATGCTGCTACGAGGGTAAAATTATTCCCCAAGCTACTACGCAATTAATTACCGAGAGATCAAAGTAATACGAATCGTATTTATGCTTACAAATTTTTTACGATATAGATTTGAAAGATTGCGTGAGAAAATGTAGTAAATTATAACCGATGCAGGCAGGCGTATTTCGCAGTTGCGGGTCCTGCGAGCTTGAGCGCAGTTCAAAAATTTGCCGATGTAGGCGATAAACTCGAGTCAATTAAAATTTGTAGTTCGATTTCGAGCCACACCATTAGACGAACGAGAATCCAGAAACAACTAATAATAACGAATTTTTTAATCGTTTCTTCACCCGGAGCACTGCGCATACACACGTTCGGAGCTCGCGTCTTAGAGCCCTTGGCTTTAGCGGCACATAACGTAGGTATATAAGCCGCGCGTATAATATGAAACTACTACTACTACTACTACTACTCCCATAGGGCACCTATCATTTGCATCTCGCGCGCCGCTGCGCTTCGCACACATATCTCGAGGTCGGTTAATCATCCGTCCGACGAGCGGACGAGCAAGAGAGAGAGAGAGAGTATTTTACATCTGATTTGAGGCGTGCTAAGCGGTAGTAGTGCAACACGTAATTCACGGCTCTCTTTCGCGCTCGCGCGAGAGCATTTGAAAAACAGCTTGGTTTGAATCGTAAAATCAAACCGAGGCGTTTTGCGCGCGCGAGCGGCTCTGTATGTCCGTGCAGCAATGCTCAGGTACTTATATGCATATGAGAATTTGACCACTGGTATATATGCAACGCGCTGGGAGGCGCTGTGTTTTCGCACAGTTACTTTTTACACGACTTTTATTCAAATCAGCGCGAGACTAGTAGTAGTCTTTTTAGAGTTAAACGAACCTTAAGTTGAGATGTAAGTGGTCTCGTTGAAAAAATGTGATAAGGCTGTCGTCGCGTTTGCTTATGAAAAATAAAAAAGAGGTAAAAAAATTACGACGACGAACGCATGAGAAATTTGCACATCTCGCAGAAAGAGAAAAGAGCTGTGAAGCAACGGAACGCGACACACTGCGTTACACAACAATTGGCTGCTGCAGTCAAAAGCTTTACGACTATCTTGAACAATTAAAATTATCATAAACTCGAAAGTCTATTTACAAAGTAACACGCGCGCGTGAAACAATACGGTTTTAATATCGTAAATAAGAAGGAAAAAAATGAAATTGCCTTGGAAGCACCCCGTGAGGCTTGTATTTTTTTTTGCATTTTCGCGCATACAATCGAAGCGACGCGCGCGAGAGAAAGAGAGGAAGCAAAAAAAACTGAACTGATAAAAAAATTCTCGCCTTGCCGTTGCGTGCAGATGCATCCAACGCTGTATATAACAAGGCGATGAAATTAATTACGCCGAGACTCGCTGCTTGGATATTATACATAATACATATTTTAAAAGCGCGTCTGTATATCGCGTTTGTATCATCTCATTTGCTGCTCGCGTTGCTGCTGCCGCTGGAAGGAAAAATATGAAGACGAAAAGGCGGCACACTGTACGGATCGCGTCCTATCGGAGTCGCTCTTTTCTCGTCTCACACGTCTCGCGCGTCTACGTCGAGAAAAGACAAGGCGCATGTATGAAGAGTAGCAGCGTCAATTACCTGTACGTGCATACGTACTACAATGCTTGAATTCGAGCAACGACGCTTGTTCCCAGTATCATCTCGCGAAAAATAAAATCCAAGGAATAATAAAACAAAAAAAAAAAACAAAAAAGGGTAAAGGGCAATAAACCGTCGCGAGACTTGTCCGCGCATAAGTTCGATACGCTGTTAAAGCTCTCCTCTGAGCTACTAGTGAAAGTGTAGTTGGTGTACGTATATTTTTATTATTATATATATCGTGTGCACGTGGGCTCGTCGAAGCCGCGCGTACACCATAAATGTGTGCTGTATATGTACTCACCGGAAAATTGCGTAGACCGAGGCGTACTTTGGAGTACTTTTTCATGAGCACCCGCCAGACAACGTAAGCCATGACTGCGCCTATTGAATCTTCTCTCACTCACTCTAGCTTTTGCGTTACGTACAGATGCAGCTACTGCTGCTGCTCTTCTTCTTCGTCTTCTTTCTTCTTTGTATACACAGTATACATCATCATCATCTCACCTTGAAAATGTTGAGCCGCGCTTTTATTTTATATATATCCGTGCACGCACGACGCTTTACAAAGTCGAGAGATGGCATATATAGAGGCACGCACACATACACTTTTTACAATGCAGCACAAACACATATACACACGAACACGAATACACTGACAAACACAACACACAAGGCTGATCGTATTTCAGTGCAATATGCCTCCAGCTGGAGATGCGTCTTCGACACTGCCGCCGCCGCCGTCGCTGCTTCTGAAGTTGTAGCTGCTGCTGCTGCTGTGGCTGGAGCTGTAGCTGTCGAGGGAGGAAGATTATTTTTTGTACATTTTACTGATGTGATGATTGCTTTGTGGGTTGTGTGTGTGTGTTCGTATTATTACGAGCTCGCGATATGTTATATTCTTTTTAAAAGAGCGTATGGCGTTTTAATTGGCTTTTCACTCGGATGAAATCGTAAATTATGCACTTTGGAGTTCCCTTTTTTGTGTCTTTTTTTACGCATGGGTTAAAAACAATCAACGAACGATCCTCTTTTCAAATCCTTTTTTCTTGCCTCCCGCGCGCGTGCGAAGAAGTTTACCGAAATTAGAATTGAAAGTCTATACACGTGCGAGAGGATAAGTGTGCCGAAATTTGCGAGACGAGCGTTTAGAAGGTTCGCGTGTGCTACAAAGGATCAATTTTGATCGACTTTCCATATATACGAACAGAAACGTATCAGTGGGACGCATCTTCGAGCGAATGGCGAATGAAGAAAAAAAACGAAAGGGATCTACTTTCCACGCGTGACTGATGAACGTGTGAGAAGTGACTTAATAAAGGACTCATTCATGAGTTTTTTGTCGAGCGCGTCGAGCGACACGATACTTTTCTAATTCCGTGCATTTAGCTGGCGGTATTATGGGACAAGCGTTTTTTCACCGATATGAGAAAGCCCGCGAGGTACAAAATGAATAGATTATTAACGTCAACGATGTTGCGCCGAAAAAAAAATTGGAAATCGAAGTACGTTAGGAAAAAACTTAAGTACACAATGTTTTTTTTTATCGAGTTGATATTAAATTCATTCAATAGAAATATTATAGTTCACAAGAATGATGTTTTTTGCCATTGTCTCGCGAACGCGAATGACGAAATGGCATTTTTGAAAAGAGAAACGAAAAAGGATCACTTACGTAACTCGTTGCAGTGTACGTCTAACGATGTTTAGAGAAAGAGAGAAAAAAAAGCTCTAATGGAGTCTGCATAGTCAACGGAACAATAAGTCGGAGGCATAAAACTAACTGTAATGATACATTGTATTTAGTTCGTCGCTCAATGCGTGCGCACATTTAGGGATTGCGCGTTGACGAAAAAAAGACAGTCGAATCTGGGTCGATAGGTTCCGAGTATATATATCGATACGACGCGAACGAATGGATTACGCGAGTTTGATTTTTTTTTCTTCGTGAAAATCGATCGACGCGCGTCGGTATAAAATTATAAATATTAAAACCATAACTTCCGGTGAAGAGACAACGCAGGAACGCGAACTGACGTTTCCAGCTATTTTTCGAATTCTCGCGACTTTATGGTATGTGATATATATTCGCGAACGTGGGTGCTGTTGCAGTGATGCGCGCGGGAAGACTCATCTCCGCGTCTCAACTCTCAAGGTCAAAGTCGCGCGGACTCGTTACAGTATGCCGACTATCGAGATCGAAATTCAAATTTTGCTCGCTCCCGCGCACCAAAGAATTTGCAGCTATTTTCTCGTATTCGCGAGCATTGTACTTATACCAGGCAAAATGTATTCGCGATCGACAATACTTGACGTTATTTTTTCGAAAATCACGTTCGATCGATTTTTACAGGCATACCAAGGAGATGCACAACAATTACTCACCTACGCATATCTTCGTGATTCACGAGTGACAATGCAGCAGCAGCTTCGTACAATATTTGTCTCGTCGAGAGGTACGAAATTCCGAGAAGTCCGAGCGCTGAATTTCGCAGTGGCCGAGAGAGAGAAGAGTTTGCGAGTAGAGCGAAAGAGTGACTCCGATTTTCACGCTAAGTCTTCACTGTGCGTTTGCCCGTAATGTGCATTCGCAAAAATCGACACATGTAGCTCGTTTACACTGTATATTTATAAATATGTTGTACCTGCTATTGTTACACACTCGCGAACTCACACATAATACATAATACATCACACATACACACGCACGTAGACACAGACACGGCCTTTACCGTTGATCACTCGGTGTAAGCAAATCGATCGCGCTCCTGTTTGCAACAATTTGCAGTGTTGGCGGTTACGGTTTAGTTATGTAGGTTGAAATTTCGAACGACGTTTTGAACGAGTCGTGTTCGACTCTTCGGGCACGAATCCCCGAATCACACTACTAGTGGGCGCGCGAATTTCGTGAAAATCCTCGCGCGACCGTTTGTCGCTTTTTGAATCGTCGAACTCGGAACTTTTGCGTTGGAGTGACCTTTTTCGAAAAATGAGAGCGAAACGATGCCGTTCGAATAGCCGGGCCGCTTAAACACTGAAACGACACTATTTTTTGTTTTACCCACTCTTCGTATTCTACGGGAATGGATAAATTCGAAAATCAAGAATCCCAATGGGGATGAATAAACGCACTCACTCGCGAGATGCAGAATTTCCTTGCATCGATCTATAAGTTAGGTAAATCACTTCGCGACACCGACACTTACTTACTCAAATGAATCTCGACTACACCCGCACTTTATATTTTTTACATTAAAACAAAGCAAGGGTTGCACATCATTGCAAAAAAGGGCCGCACAAATGTGACACGCGATTATCATCGCACTCTAATCCACATACGAAAGAGAGTCATGCGAAAAATCAAGACTCGCGCGCTCTGCAGCGCACACGGGAAATAACTGACGGCTCGGCTGCTTAGCTGCGCCGTCATACGTATAGTGTATATAGTGTAGTAGCATAAGAAAAACTGCCGCCGCTGTGCAGCCGCCTGCCGCGTGCTGCTGCTGCCTTGTAGCAAAGCTTAACGAACTAACAAACGCACACGGCGGCCAATTGCTGTTCTGCTGCTGCTGTGGAGCTGTTTCGCGCTGTACACCTATATTATAAGCGGGGCGCCGGAACTATATATACGAGGGCTTAGTTGTTGGAGGTGTTGGCGTGTGTGCGTATACTGCGATATGATTTTCGCGAGCGCGCGACAATGCAGCGGCATATACACAATCCGCAGCGGTGGTGCGGCTTATATTCGAGTGGCATAATGGAGCGTAAGAACATTTTACTGATTGAGAGATGATAATAATATTAAAGGTTGTGTGTGGCGAGTTATGTGTGTAATATACCTTGGAAACACTTCATTTTCTACGGGTCGACCGAGTTGCGAAATGCGCCTTTTGAGTGCTCGAACGGGTGTAACGTGTATTAGGTACGAATGTTCGTTGATGCAAATTCAAATGAATAGTGTTCTAATTTCTCTCTCTCGCGATAACGAAAATTGAATTAGGCTGTTTTTGATCTTATTGAATGGAGCTTGCATAAAAAAGTAATTACCTTCGTTGTATACTTCTTGAATAATTCAATACACACGATTTTATAGTCAACTGTTTCGGTACACTTCTTAGGAGCTGCAGAGTGTAAACAATAATAATAAATTGATAAACTATTGCAGAAAAATGGATTCGGCATCACTTGCAGACTCTGAGATGTACATCGAGTATCAATCCAAGGGATCGTCTTCGATCGAAACATTTTCGATCGAGAACGAAATTGTCCCTAAAAAAGACCGTGTTTCAGAAGTCTACCCAAAACCCGAAAGCCGAGATATTTACCAAGAGTCGCCGATCGTAAGTAAGGTTACGTTCTGTTAGCTCATTTGCTCGAGATCTCTAAATAGTCGATTTTAAATGCCACCTCCGATAGGCAGAGAACGATCAACTCGATTTCAGTCATTTCACGAACGATCTACCGGATAACGTCAAGGTTAGTATCAATGAAAATAATTGTGGAAAATAATTGAAATCGGAAACTTGACAACCCTCGTGCTTTCAGATACTTTTGGTTTACGCTCGAAGCGGCGATCATCAATTCGACACGATAATCACCGTAGCCCAAAAACTCGGCTGGATCATATCTGTGGCGCGAAACATCAGTGAGGCGACGGAACTCGCCAACTCGCACGCCTACGACCTGGTGATCATCGACCGCCGAAGAAAACAAGATTTCAACGAGGCCGATCAGATATGCAGGTACTTTGTTGCGCGAATTTTAATTTTGAATAAAAAAAAAAGTAACGCGAGTTTTCGTTTTGCAGCGTTTTATTGAAAATAAATACAACGAGAAAATGGAGCATCCTGGCACTGGTCAAAAAATTGTTAGTTTCAAAACAATAATTCTACTCGATCTTTTCCTCCGAATATCAACTTTCTATTCCGTTCCTTTTTTTTGCAGTTACTTTTTAGACAACGACAGACACGACGAGGAATCTCTGCTTCGACTGCTGAAGATCGGTTACGGCAAAGTACATGCAATAACAAACGCCGCGATCCACATTCGCGCGCAATAAGGTAAAAAGTTGCTTCCCATGCAAATGCCAACTTTACAATCGTCACGTGGCAGGCGCTGCTGGAATGTTCGCACGAGAGCATCCTGATGAACGAGCTGGTTGGCGTTTACCTGGCTCACAGGCAGCCTCGACCTCAATTGACGGCGGGTCAGCTGCTGTATCAAGCCTGCGACAGATCCCGCGACATGGTGCACATTATAGACGAGAAGGGCGTCCTTCAGGTGAATTTAAATAATGCTAAAGAAAGAAATCGGGCGGAAAATTAAATTACAGATACAGTTTGTTAGCTCGTCGAATCTCAAGTGGCTGGAGTGGACGATCGACGAGATGATCGGCAGAAATCTGCAGTACATGGTAGCGGACGATAACGTATGGATCAGTATGTGCGATCGTATGATTAAAAACGAGGAATTCAGAGGTGCGATAGTTTTGAGGAATAAATACAATGGATTAGTAAGAACGACATGCAGAATCGTGCCTTTGTTTACGAATTCAAGGTACTAAAAATTTTGAATTGTATTTATATATAGTTTATTATTTGTCATAACTGTTGTTGTTGATTAATTTTTAGTGAAAAATACTACGTACTATATTACGACGTCGATGGAATGCTAAAAAGTACATATCTTTGTAAATTACTAATTATCAAGTGTTAAAAATTACCAATGAGGCATTTTATAGAGAATCATATTGCTACTCCTACAATCAAATCAAATAACAATAATTCCCGTCCTCAAGTCAGTCACAACAAAACTACGCACAACACAGAAGAGCCCGTAGAAACAATGTGTACGCAAAATTTCAATACTAAATAATTAATTCAGCATGCTCATTAATTGTTTATTTTTTTCAATAAAGCTGTGAAATCAAATTTGAGCAAACATAATACGTCGAGAAATTCTATCGGATCCACTACATCTAGCATTGTTTTAAATGTAAATTTTATATAAGATAAAACAGTTTGTATTTTTTAATAAAAAAATGTTTATTAACAGGCAGATTCAAGCAGAGCTCCAACACCCACTCGGATTCTCGTAAAACCGTATGATCCAAAGGTCAAGGGTCTTACTCTTTTGAAAAATCCACAAGATCCCGACGAACTAGAGCGACTTCTGCAAAAATCCTTCGAGTGGGATTTCGATATTTTCAAGCTGGAAAAGATAACAAATAAACGGTATGATTATTCCCCTAATTTTTTGTAAAACGAATCACTTCTCTCATTTACTTTTTTTACGTCCTAACGAAGACCGCTCTATTACTTGGGCTCGCGACTGCTGCTGCGCTACGACTTGCCGACGCACCTGAACTGCGACGAGTCGACGATGCTGAATTGGCTAACCGCCATCGAGTCCAACTACAAGCGGGACATCTCTTATCACAACTCCACCCACGCAATCGACGTGCTCCAGGGCGTCGCCTGTTTCATGCAGTCCGATAGTTTGAAGAGCATACTCGAGCCGCTCGACGAAATAGCTGCCCTGCTGGCCGCGGCTGCCCACGATCTCGATCATCCGGGGAAGTCCAGGTATAAATGCGCGAGGAGAAACGTTTGATTGTATTTTTTTTGGTAATTGGTGAATTTTAATATCTTTGATTGTTTTCAAGCAGTCAATTTCTGTGCAATGCCAGGGATGAATTGGCTATACTTTACAACGACATCACCGTTTTGGAAAATCACCATTGCGCGCTCATGTTTCAAATTACCCTGTCCGACGACAGCGTAAACATTTTTAAGGTTTGAATTTGAAAAAATAAAAATTCAGAGTTGAAAAATGAAATTACGTGGGTGTTTTTTTCCAGAATTGCGATCGCGAGACTTACCACAAGGTGAGGAGTAATATCATCGACATGATTTTGGCGACCGAAATGACGAAACACTTTGAGCACTTGTCGAAATTTTCCAACATCTGCCGCAGAAATAACATAATACCTTTCGTAGAAACGATGGTAAAAAAATTTATTTTTAAATGCGATCGAACTTCGAAGCTTTATACGCTTTTTTGTTCTCACCCGAAGGATAAGAAGGCATTTGTGCTGCCGGAAAACATGACTCTGACCAAGCGCATGATCATCAAGTGCGCCGACGTGTCGAATCCCACGCGGCCTTTCAGGCTCTACTTCGAGTGGTCTCGACGCATAGCCGAGGAGTACTTCAACCAGGTAGTAATTATCGCGCCCCTTCTCGTGTTCTCGAGCACGACAATTTCAATTTTCCTTTCACTCTGTGTAACAAGGATTCGTGCGTCCATAGACACGTCCTTTTCGGATTGCATTTAGATTCTGTGAAACCATTGATAATTGTTTGTTTCTCGTGTAGACGGACGTGGAGAAGCAAAAAAATTTGCCACTGGTCATGCCGGCGTTTGACAGAACTACCTGCTCCATACCTAAATCTCAAATGGAGTTCATTGATTACATCATAAACGATATGATGGAAACGTGGGACGGTAAGATACGTAGCTCAAGATTTTTTTGATATTTTCATAACAATAAGTGTGGTTTACTCGTATCAGATTTCATCGATATGCCAGAAATAATTGGAAATTTAAGAGAAAACTACACTAAATGGAAAATACTTTGTGTGAGTTATTAAAATAGTTTATATTTTTAAATATTTTTACCATTGACTGGTTGATGAATTGATATTGATTGGTTGATTCTATGTCGAAGAACGACGGAACAAAAACCCTTGAAGATCTCGAAAAATTGCAAGAGCGCCATGACTTGAAGTTGGAGTAATTTTAGCAATGAAAGTCCGAATATTGGTGCAGCGAAACTATAACGTCTTCTGATAAGATAATCAATATTAGGATATATATTTAATTTATACGCCAAGTTCGATGTTCTCTATTTTTAACGTAAATAAAAATAATTGTTAATATTCTGTGACTTTACAGCAATCAAATGATTTATGTACGATTGAAGAGACGGAGTGTGACGAAGTGATGATACCCGACTATACTTTAAACGCTGCAATTTTCCATCGTCGCTTAATTTATTATTTATGAATGGTTATCGGTTTACCTACTTCATGAAATGCATATTATATAAGTAACTTTATGATAAACTTAATTGTACTGAAATTTTTATTGTCTTATATTGATGATATATTAGAAAACATAAGTTTTTTTACATTTGTGAGAATTTTAAAGTATATTTAAAATAGTGCAACAACAATTCTAAATAGTTTTTAAAATTCCATAAAGTTTTGCATAATAGTAAAGCCTGATAAGCCGGTCTTCATCATCTGCAAGACCAAACTCCATATAAATTTTTTTTTTAATATTGACCCTTAAAAAATTTACTCACGTTACAATAGGTTTCCATGGAAAGTGGAAACATTTTGCCTCCCGTCAAAAATGAGTACTGCAAACTCCTGACCATGATGAATTGTACCATTCGTTTAGACTTCTCGGACAAATTGTACCAGCCGCAACCGCAACTACGACGAAAATGTAGAATAATTACTCGCAGCGGGAAAAAAGTCGCTATAAGTACCAAACGTCGAAAACTTCTTCACTGGCGTTAATAATTTCTTGTCCTGGCAGAAAGATATAATAGAAATGCATGAAGCCAGCTAGGAGTACCATCGTATAGCGAAACATGTCTTCCGGGTTATTTTTCAGCAGCAACTCAGAATCGCAAAAATGTATTTGGCATAATATGTTTGAATGTTTAAATCGTAATAATATAAATTTTGATCACTCACTATTGCAATACCCCCGCCAAACATCATCATATTCAAAATGAGCGTTATAAACCAAGCTATATTGAAGCAGCCCTCCAATTCAGTGACATAACTAATTTTAATATAAAGACTAGCTCATTCGTACTTTTGATTTTCTTTTAAAAAATCACTTACGCCAAGGCTTGCCGGTGAATATTGACGGCCTCTACAATGTATGGAATAGGCCAATTTGATTTCCAAGGGTTTCCATTTCGCTCCTCGATTTTTCGTATTATCGTGTTTACCTTCAATAGACGATGTCTAAAAAAAAATTAATAAAACTGATTTTTTTTTTAAATCGATCGTTCAAAACTCACTTGGCCAAAGCGAACAAGCCAATGACGTAATGCGACAGCATCATGAAGCCCAGGTCGAACGTCACCAAGACCGTTATCGTTCCGACCCCACCGACAACGGCTTGGGCGATCAAGGGATAATAATACTCCTCGATGTCGACGCCGTACTCAGCGTAGTAGGGCAGGGCCTTGGGCCGAGTCGCATTCTTCAACGGTACCACGTAATCGAGGAGCGGCGAAAATATCGGCATCGAGAGAAAAATAGTCGTGCCGATAATTATGAAGATCGAGTAGAGTTTCACGACGTCTCTGCCGTTTCTCATGTTATCGGTCATGATTTTGAGCTCCTCGGCGTCGTCGATCATACGCCAGTGATCAACGACCTTGGCGTAAAATTTTTTGAACTGTAATCGATAATTCATTGATTTCAGCTGTTTGGGAGAAAAAAAATGAAATTTTAAATCTATTTACTGATTTTCTCTTGAGAACACTGATAACTAGTTTATTAAAAACTGCTAGCAAGTACATTTCGCCCACGATATTCTCAACGACGATCTCGATATGAACGCCGATTTCGTTGATTAGTCTAACACCCTAGAGAGATAGGATTTGTTAGACTGAACGAATTTTGCGTATTTTTAAATTTACCATCGAGATCATAAATGACAAGGTGAATACAAAGACATAGATCCAAGAGATACAATTTCTTCTATCACTTTGAAAACAATAGAGGCCTATGACTTTTTGTAGTTTTACGGTAATTGTCCAGTATTCGGTATCGAATAACCCCAGCTCCTCTTGATTTTTTTCACTCATAATGATCAATTCGAAAATTGAAGGTAGCAACTGAAAAAAATGTCGACTACGCGTCGAAACGTTGATTCATAAAATTAAAAAACTCGTCAAAACATTGTTGACGTGTATGGATACCCTCAATTTTATGGCGCATTCACTTCTATAGTATAATATACATTAATTTACACTCGTGTCATCTATGAGTTAGATTTACATTATAAAGCGCAATCTAATTTCATTGAATATAAGAGTCAATAATAATTACGTAGAAATAGATATAAATATTTTTTCTTATTGCCAGTTGTGGGTGCCCTTATAGTTAATTATACAAATGCTCGAGTCGGTATTATTTTTATGAAACGCAATTTATATAATAAGGCGCAACGCGATTACGAGCCAATAATGTTAAAGTGACGAAAGAATGCGAGAGATTTGCAGGAATCATTAGCCGATTAAAATAACTGCATAAAATTTTAGTTCGAAATAGTTCAAGTTTTCATCATCGATCGATGAATCTGCGATAATTATCGAGTTCCGGTACACTCGACGGTCAACGCGTGAAATTTTGTTGATAATCTATCAATGGCTCTGATTCTAAAATTATAATTTAGTCTGTACTAGATTGGTTTCAACCCAAAAATTCAGTAATTTTTCTTCATGAGGTTTATGTATTACAGGTTCAGTTTTTACTCTTTTTGACTACTAATTATCACTAATAATGTATAGAGTCTTGCAAACTAAATTGGTCATATTAGAGTATGCACAAGTCATAAAAAAAAACATGGCACAATGAACCAAATTAAAATTCGATAAAATTCATCTGATATATTTAAAATTCTAAAAGCAATATTTAAGAAGATATATAAGAAGAAAGGTTACTCGTTAGCAAAACATGAAACTGCGGTTCACATGTATTTATTAATGATTACGTCGTACATTATGAGTAGGAATAATTAAAATAAGGCAATTAAATCTTTGACGCTTCGTAAGATTTTACAAATTTCTAGATGTACAAAATCTTGCTCTTAAAGTTCGACAATTCAATTATAATTTTATCTATGAAAAAATTCATATTTACAATAAGAACTAAATATGAGTTCTAGTTGAAAGATCGTAATCGAACTATTACATTACACTCGATGCATAGTTTTTTTTGTATTTATACACATTACAATGTATATTATAGATAAACATATATTAAAGGACTGAACTAAAAAAAAATTGTATCGTTTTTTTCAACGCGACTAAGTTTGCTTAGTCATTGAGTTTATAGAGTTTCTCACTCCATGAACAATCCATTTTTTGATGAGATATTGTGAGGATTAGCAATTTGAATCATATTGAAAAATTGGTTCGAGTTACATTGTTTATTTCCAAATACTTGTTTCATTTCTTCCAAACCAAAATCAAATAGAATAAAAAATTGTTAAGAATACGTAATTCAACGAAATAACTTATAATTATGATTTCTTTTGAATACATTTGACATAGACTTCATATTTTAATTAAATCAAGGCTTTGCACGATGCTTTTTTGCTTCTTATTCGACAACTAAATAAATGAATGTAAGTATACAAAAAAGGTCTATGTTTAGATATTCCAAAGTTTATTACTCTAACAGCTTGAATGTAAATTGATGTTTCTAGTTAGAATATTAAGTAGCTTATATTTTTTTCAATGTGAAGATGAGAATCAATAGCAAATTTTCCATACACGAATTTACGAAGAATTTACTTTTCATTGAACTTTCCTCGATGACTGGTAGAATCCGTTACCATTAGTTAGATATTAAATTTATTATTAAATTTATTAAAATCCATTATTCACAAAAGCATTTTCAGTTATTAGACAATATAACTGTATTTTAAAATATTTGCTTTAGCTAAAAATCGTATTGTGTAGTTACACTTGGAATTATTATACTTTATAACGTTATTCGATATTTTCTTAAGTAGCATCAAGTTTGACAATTTAACCAAATATTTTACATAGTTCTTGTACTGTGTGAATTATTATACCCGAACTTATTAGCCTATTGTAATTCTCAATGGACTTTTTACAACTTTTTTTATAACCAGGAGGAGAAACGTTGCTATGAAAAGTTAATTAAAAAATTTTTTATTCCTAATATATAACTATAACTATAATGACATGTGAAAAAAATTTCACAATTACTTGATTGCAAAAATATTTTATATTAAAATAAGCATAGATCAAGTCGATTCAAAGATTTTTTTTAAATGTTCACTTAAGAATATGAATTTGTAAGGAAAATTAGTGATTATTGAAATAGTTTAACTAAATTAATTTGGAATCAGTAAATGTCTTTTATTTTAACATCATTTTGAGTGAGAATCCCTAAAAAATCTAGAGTTCTAAATGTACATAATTTATCGACAGCACAATCAGAAATTTGTAATAAGATTCATACTTTTCAATTATTGCATATCACAGCAACGTTTTCCCTGCTAATGAACGACTTTAATCATTTAAAATAGAAAATATTTAACTATAAAACAAAAGTATAGATCTATTTATAATCTTATTACGATATACCCTGCAGCATCGCTATATCTCCACTTTCTTCTTCTTCGTCTTCTTCCTAAAAAGTTCATATAAGATGATTATTAAGTGGTATTGAATAAAATTGAAATATTTTAATTAAAACAATTTATATACCTCATCGAAACCAAAGCAAGTTTCCATATCTTTTTGCAATTTAGATGAATTAGATTGCGATTTAGAAATTGGTACTTCCATTTTAAGTGTAACGTGTTCACCGTCACCATCGATAAATTCGGCTGTTCCAGTTCCTGTAAGTGAATCGTGTCCAAGTGGATCTTGCATAACTATTTCACCATCTTCTCCAGCTACAACCGATACTTGCTATAATTTAAAATTAATAATTAAGTCAGTGGATAAGCTTGCAATGAACAAATAAAAAACTGCATATGATAATACCTCTGATTGATTGTCTGGAAGTTGAATCACTTCCAAGACGACATACTGTTGACCATCGCTTCCCTCTACTGTGTCCATCATGTCTTCATCTTCTTCGTCTTCTTCTTCATCTTCTAATTCGTCGTAACCTTTAAGTTTAGTATAATCACCTATACATTCAAGATTGAAAACACATTAGTCAATGATCTATGATCATATCGTAAGCGCCCTTGAGATTGCTAATGCTAATTGATTGTGAATTTTTAAATTATATACATGTATATGATTTAAAAGTTTAATTAAAATTTTCAGTTTCAGTAGGTTTTATGAAGTTACTCATGTTGTAAATAGACAAATAAATATACATGAAAAAATACTTACCAGTTAAAACTTCTACTCTTTGACCATCAATAATTTGAATTTTCTTTTGCCTTCCCATTTTCAGAGCTTGCTGCTTTTCTTGCACAGAGGATTCAGGATCATGAACAGCCATGTGTCGGATGAGGTTACCTTTATGCCTGATGAATCATATAAAGATGATTTTTAAAATAAACATAATTTGAAGTAAAGGCAATTTTTTATAACTATTATAAAGTACTAACCTAAATGGTTTTTCACATTCAGGGCATTGATGATTCTTTTCTTGAGGTTGAGGTGGAACATAAGATGGATTATGGTAAAGGTTACAATGTCTCTTAAGTAGTTGTTTTTGTCTGAACGATTGATAACAATGATCACATTGATATGGTTTTTGGTCAGTATGAATTAACATGTGACTTTCTAAATGACGCGACGATATTGATGCATATGGACAAAGGTCACATTTATAACACTTTTCGCCTTCATGTGTTTTACTGTGCAGCTTGTAACTGTACCTGTAATAGATATATAAAAAGTATATTAATTTACCAACTACTTTTGAGTCATATGCTAATGATGATACTCATTACAGATATTCTAACTTACCTATCTGGGAATGTTTTTCCGCAACGCTTACATTTTAAAGGTTTATCAGATGTATGCAATTTTTGTACATGAATGCGAAGGTCAGTTTTTCTACCACATGTTGTGGGACAAAGCTGACATTGGAATACAGGTTTATCGCCCACTGATATATAAAAACATTCAAAAATCAAAAATTGAAAAATTCTTTCTATCATCATAATTTTTTATAATAAACACTCACCATTATGAACCAATTTGTGAGCTTTTAAACTGTTAGACTGAGTGAACCTAGCATTGCAAACATCACATTCATATGGTTTTTCCCCAGTGTGTATACGCAAATGTCTTTTGAGCTTGAAAGTATCCGGACTTGCATAGGTGCAATGAGGACACTGAAAATATCGAAGAATAAAAAATTTGGAATTAAAAATTGCGTTTCATTGCAAAGTAAAAGTTTAATATTTACCTGGTATGGCCTTTCACCAGTATGGCACCGAATATGCCTCTTCAATTTAGATAATTCGACTGACGCATAATCACATTCATGACATTTGTGAGGCTTTTCATGAGTGTGCTTATAACGCACATGTCGTACAAGTTCACCAGAAGTTGTAAATGCACTATCGCAAAATTTACAATGATGAGGTTTGGTCCCAGTGTGTGTGTTCACATGATTTTGTAGTGATGCTAATGTTTTGAAGCCTCGTTCACAAACACTACATTTATGTGGTCTTTCTTCAGAATGACTTTTCATATGCCGCGATAAAAGATAGCGTTTTGGGCTTGTGTAATTACAATAGTTACACATGTGAGCTTGAGTAACAGTTTGTGATTTTTTGGGCATTGAGAATTTCATAACTTTAGCTTTGTCATCTTCATGATCTGATTCAATATGTTGTTCATTGTCTTCATTGTCTTCAAAATCGTAAACTGTAAGATCTTGATCACCTTCTTCACCATCCCCATTGGTAACTTCCATTTTTGTATTTTCTTTAGGTTCACCTTCAGCTTCAGGCTGTTGCACTATCAGAACATAACTTACTGCACCTGTATTTTCATTAGAAGGAACAATAGTCACAGTTTGATAAGAATCCCCTGAATTAAGGACCATTTGATTTTCAGACGCCTAAAAAAGTTATAAAATTCATTTTATTGAATTTGTTTTTATGTTTTTTCAAATATTTATTCTTCTAATACTAGTGCATAATGAAGTTACACAAATGGTAGGGCAAATAAATGAACTAGTATAAGGTTGCTACACTGTGATTTGCAATTGTTTGTAAATGATAATATTGATGTAGTATTTTGTTTTTATTTGAATTTAGACTTACTTGATTAGAATTGCCTTGTTCAAGTTCTTCCATTTCTTGATACTGGCTTTCATGGTTACCATCTGTAATGTGTCCATCTTCTTCATTTACCTCTTCAATTTGCACATTAGCTAAAACTGGCTGGTCATTGCCATGGGCTTGATAGTAGTATTGACCTGTTTGGTCAACAAAATAGGTTCCCCCATCATCTGTGAGACCTTCAACTTGTTGAACTGTAGAAATAAAATTTTTTTTAATATAGTGTTATTTTATTAATATTTTTCAAGTATTTTAGCCGAACTAACGTTGTACATGAGTAAGCTGTTCTCCTTGGCCTCCTTCAATTTCCTTGTTAAAGGACTCAAGATACGTCTGTATCTCTGTTACAGACTCTTGATTTGATTCAAGTTTTATAGTGACGTTGTTAGACATCGTCAGTACATCAATTGGCAGTTTTATCAAATAAAATTAGCCTGTAATGAAAAGCACAACAATCCATTATATATTTTTTCATTAAAAGTTTCAAATGAATTTATAATTGTTTAGAGACAAAAGTTGTCATTAAATAATATGAATATCTAAATTTATGTTTCTGATCAGAACATATATCCAATCATGTTAACTCTTCTTATAATGATAAGTAAATAAGTTATGTTTCCCTCAGCGATATAGCAGCCACACTTGGAAATAAGATAGATAAATCAATGCATGGTCTATTAGTATCTATGGTATTTCATCTACTCCATCGAGCATTAAATAAAGTTTCGAACCATCATTTGATCATTTTTTAATAGAAAACACATTGAGCATAGTCATGATAGGAGCTATAATTAGAAGCGAGTGTGTAGTAATGAGGTGTGAACGCACACACGAGGGTATCTCCGAGCAAAATTCAACATTTCGTACATCGATAATTTTGGTGTCTCGAGGCTAGAAATGACTCGGCTGATCATCGTCGTCGCGCTCGAGAAACCTGTACTTTTTAAAATAAAACACAAACAAAAATCCCGAGGCAAGAGAGAGATAAGAGAGGCCCGGCGAGTCAGCGCCAGCGTATATACGTAATAATTACCGTTCGGTGTTATAAAGAACGTTCGAGCACACACGCAGTGAAAAGTCGCGGTCGTTTTTCGACCGTGTGCGATATATGTTTATACACCTATGTAATGCTGTGCTCGCGCGAGATACAGATAACGAGGAATTCGAGCCTCGTGGATGGAAAAACGAGGCATTAGATCGGAGATAACGTGAAAGTCGTAGTCAAGCATGTGTTACGAGGCTATACGCGGAAGAGCCGAGCAAGCACGTGTTCGAGCGAGTCGCCTCGTGGACGAGGCGCACCAGGTCTCTCTCTCGTTCTCTCTTTCTCCCGGTGCTTCATCGCGTGGGCATGTGCGTGTACAACGGACGAGCCGCCATCGATGGTGTGGGCAAGCCTCGGAGAAGCCGACACACGATCGAGCTGAGCGAGCAGTGCCATCGTCCACGCGTCGAGAGGACAATTGCAAGCGGCGCGTGTGGATGCACTTGCCGTTATGACGTTTCGTGCTGCTGCTGCTGCTGCCTAGCGCGAAACAAACAACGACCGCAGCAGGGGCGGATTTCGGAAAATTATCACCGTCGGCGCTGCTGTCATCAAAAAGAGAGACCCACCGCGAGAGAAAGTGTCGAAAAGTTCGCCGCGGCGGTTGTACGGAGGAGCTGCATTATAACAAAAACGCAATGCCGCTACTATACCGCCGCCACAGCGATGTCGTGCTGATCGCGCCTGTACAGTCGCACCGCGGGGTCGCACCTCGAGAATTCGCCGTACAGACGGCGGCGCTAGCTAGCTTTTGAACTCTACGAGTGCTGAATTCGCTCGGTCGTCGTCCGCGCCACCACGCGCCGAGCTTGTTGGACTTACCTTTCGGGGCGCCCCTCTGCGAGGAGTGAGAGTTATGTAGTTGGCGCTGCACCGACGACGGGGCACTAGTAGTAGCACCACAGGCTAGTCTGATCGGACTCGACGACGATGGCTCCGCTGCCGCAACGAGCGGGTGTTACAATAATCAACAGGACGGCGCTGCTGGATGGGCTGCTGTTAGCTGATGCGATGCTGCTGCTGCTGCTTCTGGCACGTAGCTAGTATAGTAGTTGTACTGAACGACGCCGATGGGTTTCGTTGGAAGCGAGAGGCGCTTCTGTGGAACGCGCGCCGGGACACACAGCGTTAATAAATGCCTACGTATGTGAGTCGGCCAACGACGACCGAGAGTACATTACAATATGGCCGAAAGTCTAGAACGAGAGAGAACGCGGGCATGAGCTCGTGTTGTATACGTGTAAGCCAACACGCACAGACGTTTATAAGGCACGTATACGTGTGCGAGAGAAAAGAACACGTTCGTTCGCTTTCGTGCCGAGTTCGGAATGGTCGTTCGGTGCAGTGCGCGCGCGCGAGCATACGCGAACAGACCCCAGCCGTCGTTTACAGAGCTAGATATTATGATGATTGTTGCGAGAGACGAGGCACAGCTAGCTAAGCTTAGAGAACGCGCGGCCCATACGTACGGTAGAGAGAAGAGTTTTCTCCTATACGTATAAGCGAGAGAGAGACGGGACGATATCGCACAGCCAAAGGTGGGCACTCGGAGGAGAGGGGAGGGCGTTCGTTTCGTAGCGTCTCTTACGTATGGCATGATGTAGGGTATAGGGCTTTTTCACAGTCGTCAGTGACGGTCAAAAATCGACCAGCTGATTTGCCTGGAGGCAAAACAAAGCGACCGCCCATATACTTTACAT
>CACVKI010139105.1:0-12700 GCA_902732785.1 Trichogramma evanescens
TAAGAATATATATGTAAAAGTACTCTACGATTATTAGTTATGAAAGTCGAAAATCGGTCCGTCACAAAGCTTCCTCTATGAGGAAGCAAAAATTGGCCATACGGATTCCGAAGGCTACGAATGATATCGGAGTGTAGAATCCCGCGGATTCACGATAGTACTATAACATACCCAATTTCAGACAAATCTGTGAATTTCGTCCGCAGTTTCATTTAAAAAATGTTTAATCTGGCCCATATAAGGTAAAGTGGGGGAAAACGCCAGCTCGGGGAAGACGCCACTTTGCTATATTATCGTTATAAGAAAGAAAATTTAGATAAGTGACCTATTGATATTTGCGTTATGATAATCCGTTTACATCGACACAAAAAGCTGATTTTTCACTGCTAATATCAGTCGATTTTCAAGCGTGAAAATTTTTCGTAAAGTTCACTGAGCAAATATTCGTTTAGTTTTTAATGAAATGTTTAAGTGGGAATTGTTAACGACATCTAGATAATAACAATACATCATGCAAGTTTGGCCGTGGTAGTCCGCTAGGAGATCCCGGAAATGAATTGATATTTCATTTTTTTCATTGTATTCAGATTAAGGGCATATTGCTCCAATCGGGGTGGCGTCTTCCCTGCATGTTGGGGGAAAACGCCACTTTTGAACCAAGTTGCTAAATTTGTTATAACTATTACAATAACAATATAAAGTTATAATTTTGTTTTTCTTATATGCATGAACGTGTTTTTTACAGTCCTCAATGCCTAAGATTTGATTTCATACATTCATTACTTTTTTATTCCAATTTTTTCCTTAGCAATGGCGTATTCTCCCGCTACCTTACAGAAAATTTATTTATTGTCTGTCTTATTTACTTTTGATCATTTTTGTGGAAATTAAAACAAGTTTCAAAATTCCTCGAAGAAATCGTCACCAAGTTAGAATTTTAAACTGGTTAAAATATTGTAAAAACAACGTGAAAATAAATAAATCGGTAACTTAGTGGTAAACAATATGATGTTTAACGATTTTGACATTGTTGTTCGAATCACCGATTATGTTTATAGTAAAAACAAATAAGTTTGAATGTTGTATTTCCCAACGAATCGTCATAATAACGGAAAAAATTTTACTCATTTAATTAAGGATCGATTGTTTCGTTTAATTTACACACTAAAATGGAAAAAAGTACTAAGGAACCAGAGGAAAATATCTCGGAAAATAATTTGAGTGATCACGACAATATTGTTTCAGTCGAAGAAAAATACGTTTGTGATATTTGTCAGAAAGCATTTACACTTGAATCAAGCATGATAGCGCATCGAGATACAACTCACAACGAACAAAAAAATTATTATGCATGCGACAAGTGCGAGAAGAAATTCGAGTTTCGAAGTCATTTGAGTAGACACCAAATATCAGATCACAAAGTCCGCAATGATTTTGCATTCGACAAATGTAAGAAACAATTTGAGAAAAAATCAAGTTTATTTACGCACCAAAAATTAACACACAAAGATCGTAAAGATTTCTCATGCAATAAATGCGAGAGGAAATTTGAAAACCAATCAACTTTACTCAAGCACAAAAAAATATTCCACGAAGTTTTCAAAGATTACCTATGTGAAATGTGTGCCAAAAGATTTGGAAATAAAAAAAGTTTGCTCATGCATATAAAGACAGTCCACGAGGGTTCCAAAAATTTTGCATGCGATAACTGCGGGGATAAGTTTACACAAAAATCGTATTTGCTCTTCCACCAAAAGACAGTACACGAAATCTTCAAAAATCACTCATGTGACAATTGCGAGAAAAAATTCGAATGTAAAAAAAGTTTGCTCTTACACATAAAGAAAGTTCATGAACATCGCA
This sequence comes from Trichogramma evanescens, assembly GCA_902732785.1. Lineage (NCBI taxonomy): Eukaryota > Metazoa > Arthropoda > Insecta > Hymenoptera > Trichogrammatidae > Trichogramma > Trichogramma evanescens. Next base: position 1,864 of record CACVKI010139105.1, read on the forward strand.
ATGATTACGCATGTGATAATTTAGATTTGTTAACAACACATGAGGGGCGCAAAAATTATGCTTGCGACAAGTGTGAGAAGGTTTTTAGAACAAGGAGGTATATACTTGTCCATCAAAGGACAGTCCACGAAGGTCGGAGAGACTTCGAATGTGATAAGTGTGAGAAGAAATTTGGAAATAAACAGCAATTGCTCAGACACCGAAGTGCAGTTCACGAGGGTCGCAAAGATTACCGATGCGACAAGTGCGAGAAGATGTTTGGAGATCCAAGCACTTTGATCAGGCACCGAAAAGTATTTCATGAAGGTCGCCATGATTTCACATGCCTTAATTGCGAGAAGAAATTTGGATATAAAGCAGATTTGTTGAGGCACCAAAGGACTGTACACGAAGGTTGCAAAGATTTCGTATGTGACAAGTGTGGAAAGAAATTTGGAGAAAAATGGATTATGATTCAGCACCGAAGGACCGTACACGAAGGTCGCAAAGATTTTGCATGCGATAAATGCGAAAAAAAATTTGGGTTCAAATCGAATTTATTTTTTCACCGCAAAACAGTCCACGAGGGTCGAAAAGATTATGCATGTGATAAGTGTGTGAAAAAATTTGGTCAAAGACAGAATTTACTTAGGCACCAAATGACAGCTGTGCACGAAGTTCGCAAAGATTTGTAGTCCAATCAATTGACTTTTATCATACACCGAAAAACAGTAAACAAAGCTTGTGAAGATGACGAACGTAATAAGTATAATAATAAGTATATAATAATAATAAGTATGTAATTTTTCACACATTTTAAAATAAATAAACATTAAAATAATTAAAACATTAAACATTTTGTAAATGGTAATAAACTTTGTCCAAGTTTTATTTATTTTTTCGTTACTGTACATAATTCACTTAATTTTCTTTGTAAGTAAACTAAACTATGAACACGTTATTGTTTCCAATTTGTTCTTCTTATTTTAGCTGTCGAATCGATCTTTCAACATCCCATTTAGTAATTGAAGATATTCTTAAGTACCTATTGAATACACTATGCTGGGCCAAATACTATATGCCAAAATTCTTTTAAATAAATTATATGTGGAATGTTCTATATCTACAACTCGAAGGCGATGCAGAATCACGTAACGGATAAATTAATTATTTCTAAACAAATGTTTGTAAATTTCAATCATTTTGAAGAATTATATGAGTGACACACGCACACAAGAAAAAATTCAAATAAAATTTAAAAAAATTTTATTTTACTAGCGGCAACTCTTCCATCGTATCTTTCATCGTATCTTTTGTCATCGTATCTTTTGTCATCGTATCTTTTATCGTGCATAAAAAACTGTCATTTTAAAAATTCTGAATTGATAAAATTTCAATAATATTACAAGAGAAAAAAATAGCATAAGGAGTATTAGGATTTTCGGTTTCTCTTAGATAAATGATTCAAAAATTCGAATAATCATCGTTCATCAATGAATTATTAAGCAAACATATATGCGATAGCCAATATTTTTTATTTTTCTGGTCTCGTTTTAGGGCGATAGAGTGTCTATTGCGTAGTCTGTTTCTTTTATAGAATGAAAATCTTTACCAAATGTTTGGCACTAAAATTTATCGTATGGAAATAAAATATCTTAACGATTCCGCAGTTTAATGCTAATCAAGGATATTTAGCGACTTACGACGACTTTTTTACGGACAAATTTTAGGAATATACAGAGAAAAACACTTCCAGATCGCTCGACGCAATAAATATCAAAAATGAAGAAAAAAAAATTGTATTTCCACTCTGCCTCGCGCGCGTACTTTGGCCATTTAAATTTGCTCCGAGTTTATGTTATTATACAGTGCAATGACCCGCGCCCGCTGCCCGTGAACCTGACCGCGTGCGCGGAGGAGCATCACTTGAATTTTTTAAGAGAAATCACGAAAACTCGTTGTGGGCACAAAAACGCCTCGATGTACATATACTTTACGTTTGTATACACACACAAACAAGACATCATCTGCGAAATATACATACACACACTACAACTCGTTCGAATCTCCTCGATTCCTATAATACGTACACGAGGTATTTAAAAAATTGTGAAAGTTCCGCTCGGCTGAGTAATCCATCGTTTTTTTCTCTCATTCTTTCGGGAAATATTCATCGTGTACTAGAGCCATAGCCAATTGCCAACCAAAGCCGTATATACAATTGTGCAATTTCAAACGACGAGTTGCGTGTAAAAAATCGATCCCACAGTCACACTATGTATATTAATATCTATACAGTGCCATTACATCCCCACTAGATACAGTTCTGCTGAATGTCGAACGCAATAAAAAAAAAAAAAAAGAGGAAAAAAAAAATTACGGCTTCACGGATGAGCGTATGGATATTTTCTATTAGTCGCGCCGATCGGCAAAGAGAGTGAGAGTGCAGAGACGACGACGACGACGACGACGACGCTTGCATGTATGTGCAGAGCGAAAATTGCCGCAAGTGGACGCGTTACACACACTGCAAACTCGGTGCGTTATATATCCCCCGCGTGCAATTTGGGATATTATTGGCTTTCCGGTCGCTGGAGCAGTATAGCAGTAGCAGCGGCGGCGGCTCGAGAGCTGCTGTTTTATTAAACTACAATATACTACGAGCTGCTGAGAGCGTTGATAGATGTTGCGTATCTGCTTGAATTGATGCAGTTATTTGCCCAGAGGTGTGCTGTCATATATTTTCTTTCTATACGCTTTTTTTTACGCGTCTTTTATTGCTCGCGCGCGAGGTGTTGTGCGTTTCGATGGATTTTTCTATTATTGTATCGCGAGTGCGCGCGTGTGTGTGATATAAGTGTATCGAAAGAGGCGCGCACACGTGTGCCGCGCGCGAAAAGCGTGAGTTTAATTGATTTTTTGTTATAGTGGGTGTTATTTTTGAATTTTTATAGTTCATTCAATAATAAAATATTAACAATTTTACGTTCCACGCGCAACAAAATTTCGAGCGTTTGACGGCCATAAATATTTTTTCGATTTTCAAATTTGAAATAAAACTATAAAACTTAAGACATATAGGGTGTTGTCGATACATTCGATCATTTTATAATTTAATTATACGACGACTGATGTAATCCGTCCGTCTGCTCGTGACAGGAAATGACAAAAAAAAAAGGATACCTTCAATCAATCAAATTTTTTTCTTCGCGAAGCGAGACAAAGAGAATAAAAGATGTTTTTCGTTTTCGCGCGTGCCTGTGTGCATTCGCGCGCCGCAGTGTGTGTCCGCGTTTGTGTTCTGTGTTGTTGTCGTATACTCAAAAATGCATATATGGGCCCGAGAGTTGTTTGCTCTCTCGCTGCTCTCTGGAAATTCTACTCTCCAGATCGCTGCTGCCATACGCGTATTAGTATAACAAAAAAGTCAACTGCAAAAAATGTTTGAGAGTAAACAAACACAGCATCTCGTGCGCACGACGCACGCATATCATATAAATTGTTATACCTCTGATAATTTTCATTTGTATATATCCTTTTTCATCTCCCGTATAAAACAAACGTGTTCGTTTTACAATATGTATCATAAACTCGTGCAGCAGCAGCAGCAGCAGCAGCAGCAGTAGCAGCGAACTCGTGAATGGAAGGTGCACGTCACGACGATCGAACGATGGAAAGTTACTTTGTGCACGGAGCTCGGCAGGCTGCAGGCCGCTGCTCTCGTGCCGCTGCTGCAGTATAGCAAAAAGCAAAAAAAAAAAAAACGAGAGATACGCGTGCGCTCGTGTACGCGCCGAATTCTGTCTTTCTCTGTCTCTTTCACCGGTGTATCGCGAATAAATGCCCCTCTTCTTCTCTGGCAGCATTCGGAGCGAACGTTATATACTCTCGATCGTGGTTCATAATATATATAAAAGGATCGCGTCGATATTGTATACTTTCGCGAGCGTGTATATAGTAGCTCGCGTGGGTACGCGCCTATCGTCGTTGCAGAAGACGCACGGACAAACGCTGCACTGCGCTGCATCGGAGAGGATCGCACACGACATTGGGGGGGCCCGGCGCGCGCATCGTCGCTGCTGCACCGCAGAGAAGAAGCCGACAACAGAAAAGAGACAACCGCTGCTCCGTTTTCACAAATTTCGAGAAATTGTTAATGTGTACCTGTTTGTGTGTGTGTGTGTGTGTGTGCGAGTGCAGTACAGTTGGCATATATAGACACGGTACGTGAACATTTGGTGACTGTCGCGCATATAGATATATACATATCCATTTGCCATTGTTTACGCGCTCTAAAATCCCAGCTGCAAACTGCAGAGCAGTCGTGCTCCGTTAAAGGTTCGTCGTAAAAGTGCGCGCGCGCGCGCGTGAAAGTATCATTTTCCATTCGGAGCTTCGACGCATCGAGACTCGTACATACACTCAGAATTGCACAGCTGCAGAAAGGTATCTCTCTTTGAACTTGGAGGCAAAAAAGTAACTTATGAAGTAGGAACTTGGAACCTCTTTTGCCTCCGAGCTTGAATAGATTCCTTTCGGCTCTAATTCAATCTTCAATCACCGATCGATATATTTTGCTTTTAATAAGCCGAATATCGTTTAGCTTATTATGTTACTTTCTGCGGTTTGTCAATTGATAAAGTCGTACAGAACTGGGCTGATATTATTCGTATCGGATAATCCGCCGGAGTTTATTTATAATTTCATATTATAAGCGTTTCTCTCTTTATCTCTCTACTCGTATATTATGAGTATTATGTTTGCATATATTGACCCCGCGAGCGCAGCAACAACGACGACGACGACGCGATGATCTATAGAAATATAATACACGGCAGTGAGTGACCACGATAAAAAAAAAAAGAGCAGAACAGCTGCAATCGCGGCAGCGAGTCAGCAGCAGCTCAAAAGTGGGAAGAGTTTCGCGCGCGCGCGCGCGGGCGATCGCGAGTCTCGTCTCGAACGCGCCGATCAGTGCATCGAGCGATCACGCGCGAGAACGGAGAAAATCGTTTTTTGGAGATCGACTCGACTGACAAAAGAGGAGCAGCAGCGGCAGCACACGCGCGGTTCGTTATACAGATTATATTTTCTTTTCCTCGTCGAATATTATTCAACGTGATTCACCTCGCGCCGACGCAAAAAACGGTGCGCGTAGCACTTATCGTCACGAGCTCGAGATACCGATTGTTGTTTTTTTTTTGTTGCCCCTGTCCGTCTGTCTGTTCGCGATACGTTTTGATATACATTTACCGAAGTTATCGTGAGCGATGAAATGAACTGCGTACTGGTCAGTTTTGAAAGATTTTCCGCGTGTGAATGTGTATTTTTTCGTCGATTAGTCGCGAATTATATATTGTACTAAACTTTGTGTATTCCCGTAGGACTAGTTATGGAAATTTATCCAATCATCGGGGCAAAAAAATCTAGAACAAAATAACTCGCTGCTGCGGGGTATTGTATTTGTGTGCATCGGAAAAAATTCCAAATCAATATTGGCCGAAAAAAAGGAAAAACTGATCGTCGTTTTTTTGGACTCTACATTGAATTAATCAGTTTCCTTTTGTGTCATTTACATAATATCGCGTATACGCTATATACTTTTTTTTTTGTCCTTCGATAATAAATGAGATTTTAACGCGTATCGCGCGATCCTCTATACACTCGACGATAGATCGCGCGTGAAAAATCCACACACGATGCCACGCGTTTATTGGCTCGTGTGTTTGTGTTAACATCGATCATTAAAAAAAAAAAAAAAAAATTTCGCGTCCGCTTACAAACTCGAACGTAATAGAGTTTTTTACGCGAAAAAATGACGGCGTGATTCATAATTCCCGCGACAGACGACTTTAAATCCGTGCCATAATATTTACGTGACTTTTGTTGCTTCTGTACAGGATCGGATCGACGTCGACAACAACACGTGGGTATTGAACAAAAAAAAAATCGTGCAAAATGAGCGAGAGACCCGTGGAAATGCTGAAGGAGGATCTGGAGAACGGGCCGAAGCTGGTGATCGGCGAGACCGAGCTTACGTTCGATTTCGACGATCTCGACGATTATCATCGGGACAAGGCGGAGAAAGAGCTGCGAGAGACACCCGAGGTGGTCGACGAATCGATCTCGGAGCTTCGTGCCATGCTCGATGGTGAGTAGATAAAATTGTAATATACTTCAAATTTTTACTACCCGTTCGGGATGTATTATTGCAAGTTGTATTTCACACTTTGTGTAATATTATTTGAAAAATTCTGAGTTGTGACAATCATCTGTCGCTGTTCCAACTCTGCTATATACGTATGAAAAATAAATTTTCGCGAAAATTCCAAATGAGATGCGTGATCATCTAAACAGTCGAAATACTATAACTCGACATAAGCATTGTTTTTGTTAGATCCAATAATTATAACTTGTATCGAATAATACATATTTTAAGCACAAAAGAAGAACCACGTTTACTACATGGAAAAAAAATCTATATAAAAATAATTACTATATTTTATAGGAAAAGCGTGAAATCTTATGACAAAATTTATTGGAAAATATAATAAAAATTACGATAATCATAGAAAATTTTACCATAAGTCTCACTTTTACTTAAAAAATAGTAATTTTTCCGAAACATTCAACATTTAGCTCCATGCAGCGATAAACTTAATTTAAAATAATATAATTTTATCATATTAACGATACAACAACAAAAAGTCTACGCACGTTATTTCGAAACTCGTAATCTGAAATAGATAATGTCGATTTTTGTCGATGATCTTCTATCTATCTATGGAGTAAAATTAGAATGTAGAGCAAAAATTGAGCTCAATCGCTAATAATGTTATATTGGGTATAATTTTCCCACAGAGGAGGAAGACTTCTATCTGCCGGTGGACGACGAGTTTTTGAAGCGATTTTTGCGCCCGTGCAAGTGGTACCCGAAGAGCGCCTTCAAGCTCGTAAGTATCCACATTATTATCCTCGGCCATTTAAATGGCTAAACATTCATAATGCATAAAACGCGGCGGCGACCTTTCGCTCGCGCGCGTAACGCTTTTTTTTCTCACTCCCGTCGCGTTGTAAACTTCGTTTTTAAGACCAAAAAAAAAAAAAAAAAAAACAACGAGAATCCATATACATAAATTTTCATCTCGACAGATCAAGCGCTTCTATCGCTATCGTCAGAACCACCCGGAATTCTACGCCAACCTGCTGCCGAGCAACGAGCGCGAGCTCCTTCTGTCGGGCTGTCTCACCCCCGTGCCGCGTCGCAGCCAGGACGGCGTGCGTATGCTCGTGATCGAGGCGGGCCGCAAATGGCATCCCAAGGAGGTCTCGCTCAATCAGATATTTCGCGGCACCATCTGCAATCTCGAGGTGGCCGTGTGCGAGCCCAAGACCCAGGTCTCGGGTGTCCGGGTGATCATCGACATGGAAGGGCTGTCGCTGGGCCAGGTCACCTACTTCACGCCGAGCTTCGCCTCGGCCATCATCGAGTTCGTCTCGCGAGCTCTGCCCTGCAGGCTCAAGGGCGTGCACATCGTCAATCAGTCCTGGGTCTTCGACATGGTGTTCGCCTTCTTCAAGCCGTTCCTGCACGGAAAGCTCAAGGACCGGATATTCTTTCACAACGGCGACAGGTCGAAGATCACGGATTACATCGACGCCAAGGCGCTGCCGAAAAAGTACGGAGGCGAGCTGGAGTTCCCGACCAATTCCCTCGGCGACGACTACATACGCTTCTCGCATAATTTCGACAACTACTTCACAGGTATTTAAATTTTAACGCGACTCGAATAAGCATATACGATAATAAATTGAAAATATGGCATCTGTTCATTTTTTTTTCTCTTGCAGAAACGAACAAATACGGTTACTTGGAGGAGTAAGCGCCGATACACAGACGACAAAGCTCTACGCTCGTGATTTTTTTTGTTGTTGTTGTGACCCAAGTTATATACCTGTAAATAGTTGATAGTTCTTCGGAGAATAATTATCAAGCGAAAAATCCATTGGGATTTCGTTTGGATTCTAGGTAGACAGAGAGAACACATCCTCGGAAGTCAAAGTCATCGTTATGCAACTGTACACGCGCGCGTGTGTATACGAAATTTAAATGTTTCGGTGTACGACGACTTTTAATTTTATTGTAAACTGTTACTTTTTTTTTTAAACGTAATAATTTGTACAAAACTTAGGTTGGTTAATAATATATGTATATTAAATAAATACACAATTTGCCGAATTATTTACAAATAGAATTTTGTTCTTTATTTCGATTTTTTTTCACGATCATACAATTTCATTTTCTTCTTCTTTTTTTTTTCTTTTTTTTCGTTGTTCTCAAGCAAAAATCTCGACGTTTTTAACGTCAAGGATTCGTACTTAACATTGAGTAAGAGTAATTTTTATCACAATAAGAGGAAATCGACCATTCGTTTTACATGGTATTTTTTTTTAAATAAATGAAGACGGACTCAAATTATTTTCCCCGTTGATTTGTATCGTATACAAAATATATGTGTATATTATATTTGAAGACTTAATAAGCTAAAGATTATTCCGACGATAATAGAGAGATAGAGAGAATATTGGAAATAATACTAATAGTTTGCAATATCCATCGATATGATCTGTTTTAAATTTTGCTCGGTTACAGAGACACAGAGCAAGCAAGACACAGACATTTTTTGTTATAAATAGTTATACAGTACACCTAAGAATTCGAAATACTTATACTCGATAAGACCCCACAAAAATAAATTATAAACTATTTTCTAGTACAAATGTAAGCCCCAATAATAATTATAAAAAAAGAAACAACATTATATTTACAACGACGTTTTAAAATTGTGACTCTAGCAAGCTTACACAATCGAAGATACTTGGCATTTGACTATACAAGAGAAAAAAGTTCTATATAAATCATCCATACGATTTACTAATATAGGCCCTAATTGTTATATATTGCTCTTTTCCAAAAAAAAAACATTGCGCTTTGTTATATATCAAAAATTTTTCAATCGAAAAAGTGGAACACATTTTTCTACAATGGAATGATATTTTGCTGTTTTTAGAGACCGTTCAACGGTCGGTATAATAGAGAGAGAGGGAGACAGAGGCTGGAATACTTGTGCATTTTCTCGTCGCGTCTCTCATCATTTCTTTTTCTGATAGCCGTAAGAGTTGATAGCTGCGAAAGAAAAAAAAAATTAAGAAAATTAATAAAATCGATTTACGTAATTATAAAAGAAAGAAAAAAGTGATCGTCGTCGTACCTTCGAACTCTTTGTCGCACATCATGAGCAGCTCGAGCCACTGATTGCCGCTCACCACGGGTATCTGCAGATTTCCGCCGTAGCACTCGGGCAGGCACTTGGGCGACATGAATTTGTGTAGGGATTTGCGATCCTTGCCGTGGAAGATGATCTATATAAAAAAAATAAAACGAAAATTAGTCATCGTGTTGATTTAATCAAATTAGAAAAAAAAAAAACCAAAAAACTCACTCTGCTCTTCAACTTTTCCCTCAGGAACGGCTTGAACAGGGCGAACACCATGTTGAATATGTACGGCTGATTGACGATGTGTATGTTCTTGATCCTGAGCGGCACGGCGTCCTGCAGCCAGTCGACGATCCTCTTGGCGAAGGGCGGCGTGAACTGCATGGTCTGCTGCAGCGACAGTCCGTCCATGTCGAAGATCACCACGGCGCCGGCGATCTGCGAGGTGGGCTCGAGCATGGCCGCCTCGAGGTAGAGCACGCAGCCCTTGTAGACCTCGTCGAGGTTGACCTCGTGATGCTTCCACTTCTTGCCCAGCTCGATGATGAGTATGCGACGGCCCAGTTGGTCGCGATTGGGGAGCACAGTGAGGATGTTCTGGGCGAATATGTTGCCCTCGTTGCTGGGCTTCAAGCCCTCGTACACGTTCGAGTGCTTGATCTTGAAGCTGTAGTAGTTCTGGATGAGCTTGAGAGCGGACTCGGGATAGTACTTGCAGGGCCGCAGGAAGCGTATGAGCCAGGCGTCGTTGTCCAGGGGACACTTGAGGTCCTTCTCCTGCTGGAGGAGAGCTCGGAGTTTGGCCACGGATTCGGCTTGGAGCTCGGGCGTTTCGCGCAGTTCCTTCCGCGCCACCTCGGCGATTTCAGCCGATGGTGGGCCCAGCTCGAATTCCAGGGTGAAATTGCCGAGCTGGATCTTGGGCAGCTGCTCCATGTCGGTCAGCATGGTAGCTGCAAACAAACGCAAACGAAGGAATTTAATAATCGATCGAGGATTAATTGATAGGCAAAAGGTTAATTGGCTATTGTTTGTTTATCGCGGGTATTTATGAATAATCCATCTTCTGGGGGTTTATATTTTAAGCGACGATTGGCAGATAAAGTCGTGTTATTTCGTCAACACAATGCATTAGTCGTACGATTGTCATTTGACAATTGAAAATTGGGATCATTCACAATAATGCAATGACTCGTTCATTCAATTTATCGTATCAATACCGATATGACGACGATCGATCGAATCAAAATTCCATCGAAAGCCAAAAAAAAAAGAGTTTGTCCAGTCGTGGCTTGCGCAGCATAAAAAGTAAAATATAAAAATACATAATTATAACGAACTCGCGTGAAAAGTATCGCATGCACCAAACGCACGTAATACGATGGCGATAAAGCACGTTGACGCCTAGGCCGCACAGCAGCAGCAGCAACGCAGCTCGTCTCTTGCGGGCTGCGTCATCGTTTCGCGATATCACATATATTATTATTAATATAATCTCACTCTTGTGCGTGTATGTGTGTGCTGCACTTGCTGCATTTCCCATTGCACTGCGCGTGTTTAAAAATAAAATGCCCGAGTCG
>CACVKI010139105.1:12722-56367 GCA_902732785.1 Trichogramma evanescens
TGATATAATCGTCGTCATTAACCAAGGCGTGCATCATCGTCGATATATCTCTCTCTGCTGCTGTGCAGCACTGCATTGCTGCGTTGCAAGGGGCCATTCGCCAAAGTGCCAACGCGTTAGCTTTTTATCGTTGCGGTGCTTTCGTACTTTCTGTTCCTTTGTTTCGACCGTAAGAGAGAGAGAGAGAGAGAGAGAAAAATAAAAATAAAAACATCGCGATGAGCAACTACGACTCCTGTGATGTAAGTTGATTTCAAAAGTTATTTCTCCTCCTACTTTTTTTTCCTTGCCTTTTTTTTCTTACTTCTATACAGAGTGTACATCGTTGCCAAGAAATAAGTGGATTGCCGCCGACTCGGGAAAAGCGAAAACTTTTTCCCCGTGCCATGAATGTTTGAGCGCGAAACGCGCCGTGTTGTATGTGTATTTTGATGAGGGATCTATCTCGCTCCTGATCTTGATCGATAGTGTATACCCTTAGAAGAAAATAAAAAAGTTTTACGTATAGGAGCTGAAAAAACCACCATTACCCTCGGCTCGTTTACAAACATAAATAATCAAACGCAAATGTCAAAAGTTCTGTTTCTTTGGGGGAAAAATAAATCGATGAATAAAGCTCTGTACCAGGGCAAATATTTTGTCAACACTGCACGATACATTTCGAAAAATGTCAATGTATTGGCTAAACTTTTTTTTCTGCTCATACGTATATTTTGTAACCTAGACGTGTGTGGCCTCGCGCGAGCTATATACGTGATGTAAGCGAATGGTTTTTTTTTGTGTAATTCAATGTTGCACATAGAGAAGCTACGTAGAGATGCAAATGTGTATGAAAAGGACGATAATTTTTATATGTTATATTAAAATTTTTATGAATAAATGCACGAAATCTAATACAAGTTACCAGCTATGAGACTCGCGAGTTCGTTGACGGCTTCCGTTTCCTCCATGACGATTAAAAAAACTCGATACCGTATAAATAAATAATTCAACTTTTTTTTCAACTCTATGTATATATCTTCTCCCTCGCGTTCGAGCGCGCGCTAGCGGAGTAGCGCCAAACACGAGACTAAGCCCAAACTGGGCGTCCGAGGATGTATTTATCGTGTTATTATTTTAAACTTTCCATCCTTTTTCAACGAGGCAGAGAGAAAGAGAGAGAGAGAGAGAGAGACTCTGCTCTGCATGTATGATGATGCATAACCGTCAGTCGCGGCGAGAACGAGACGATAATTTTTACAAAAAGAAAAGTATAATATACGTGCGCGCCGGGGCGATAAGAGGGAAAGCTCAAGCGGCAGCACCAGCAGCAAGTTATGATACGCGAATTTCAAATCTATCTTTCCAACTCGCATACGTAGACGGAAAAATTTATCACGTACGCGAGAACTCGAATTGTTAAAAAAAAAAAAAGAAGACTATTCAAAGCTCGTTCGATTATCTGCTGCCGCAGCCGCTGCAGATGCTCGTAACTCTTTTTCGTTTATATATTCAAAAGAGAATACGACATAATATAATATGGTTAACGACGATGTGTCACGCAGTTTTTCCTCTGCATTGGTATTCAAGTCGGTGGTACGCATATAAGATCGGCAGCCGAGGATCGTTACGATTAGAGACTCGGCTGCATGAGCGCGAGAAGGTGTCATTTAAGCAATGTCTTTTTACTCCACTCCAGCGCGCTCTCGTACTTGATCTGAATTTTCCGCATTTATTCATCGCACGCACTCGTATAATAGATAATTTTTTTTTTTTTGTGTACACGCGAATGTAGGTCGAGTCGAAAAAATCATATTAATATGCGGCAATTATATTTATGTACGCGCACGATCTGTTTTTCCACCGAGCATCGACGAAAAATCAACTCGCGCGACCTATATTTTTCGTATCGTATATTTGCTTGTAAGGATAAATAATTGGTTCGTCGATAAATTTGACGCAGCTTTATATGTTTTTCCCTTTATTTTTATTTATATTTTCATTGAAAAGCATCGAGTTTTGTGTCGTCGTTGTTGTAGTTGTTTTTGTTACACGCGGAGAATGGCTATTTTAAAAAATTCAGGTCAATCTGTTATAACCGCGCGAAGGATCTCTTTCAAAAATTTATGGATTTCATTATTTCTCATTGCATAATTAACCCTCTCGACTAATTATCGAATTCATTATTTCAAAGGTACTTATAATAAGGACGAGTAAATAAACGTCGCCGGAATATAATACGATCGTAAAAGTTCCAAAGACGACGACGGACGACGTGTTTATGATGCACCGCGCGCAGCGACAGACAGACAGCTACATATATAAGCGAGTGAATGATAGAAAAATGCTAATGGCTTTTGATCGACCGCGCGCGAGAAAAAGTGATTAATGTACAATCGCGAAACACGTTCAAGGTGAGCTGGAAGAAAAAAAAAATTGACTTCTCCTATTTCTCCTTTTTTTTGTGTGTGTTTCGTGTCGCCAACGTCGATATTAGACGTCGATGCTGCCGAGTACTCAAAAAGAGTCGATCAAAACTTTTGTAAAATTGACCACTCGATATTTAATTAAGAGCAAAAACTCGTCGGAACTCATCTCCGGTGGGGTAGGTACCTATATCGATCATTCCAATTCATTTTCCTCTTATTTCACCGTAATGAAATATGCTCGATGTGCGCCTTTATTTTTATTCATTTTCATTGCCTATACCCAGAGAGAGAGAGTGGCAGAATACACAAAGTGCCCCCCGGAATCGAAAATGAAACGTTTGTGCAAACTCGGGCTTCGTTTTTCCTTTTTTTTTCATTCATTCATCTCTCTCCGGCTCTCGAAGATTGAAAGTATATCGATGAAAATCGTATATAAAAGGCAATTGGAAAAAACAGCGGGCGCAATATTTCTCGAGAGAAGAAGAATAAGAAGAAGAAAAAGAAGAATCGGCCGATACACCGTGTGTACTTCCAATATTTGTTCCCCTGGAATTTTGCGCTAATCAAAAGCTTTCGCACGCGGCGCGCGGGAACAAATCGAATCTAAAGAAAGATGAAAAAACGATGCAGATCGAGGCGAGCTATGAAAAAAAACTCGATAGTGGAAAAATTTTTCGATTCGACGACACGCGGTGGCACGATATTACGAGGTTTTTTTTGTGAGGCTCTGCTTTTTTTAGACACATCATTCTCGATCAAATGACGTAAAAGGAAGCGCGAGAACAGAAGTGGAAGCAGAAGCAGCAGACGATTTTAGTATATTTCCACGACATTTTTCGAAACCCGTCTCTCTCTATCTCTCATCCTTCGCGAATATATACATCTTCGCAGCCACAAAAATACAAATGCGCCAAAAACCGGTTCACTATATATACCCATTCGCGCGGGGTATATGTATACGTGCGCGTGTGTACGTACGCGCGAAATCCTGCGAAGGACATTTTGTATGAAACATTTTTATTTTTGTTGTTGTTGTTGTTTTTCCTCGTCAACCTCGTTTTGGCATTATAAACTTGCTATAATCGAATTAATTTTTTTCCTCATCCTCTTCTCGTCGATTTCCTCTCGATTAGATAATTGTGACAAAAGACGAAACGTATTTATATTGGATTTTCGCACGCGCGCGCGCGCGATCGAGGCCTTGCTACACATTTATTATACCACCGCTCGAAGGCAATGCTCTTTCACACACACTCTTCGCGTGTGTGTGACCTAGAACTTGAAAAAAAAGGAAAGAAAAGTGAAATTTATATAAATATTGCCAATCGAGAGGTACGCACTCGTGGATGAATGGCCGAGTCATCGTATTATTATGCACCGATACAGTTGTGCAACGATAATATAAAGAAAGTGACAAACTAGAAGCTGTGTGATATCCTTTCGGATGAATGAATGAAAAAAAAAAAAACACATTCAATCATTTTCACGTAACTCTTCTATAAGACTGACACTTTGGCCGCGCGCGTGCTGTGGGCCGCACATGACACGTACGTTTACAACGACGACGTAACGGAAGAAGAAGAAGTAGAAGAAGAAAAAGAATTAGAGTCAAAACAAAACTCAGCAAAATTCTCTGGGACTATTTTAATCGTAATGAATGATACTCACTTATGCTTTTGGGATCCATCGTGCTCTGTTTTTTTTTCTTTTTCTTTTTTATAATCTATCGATAATCCTGAACGACGATCCAGCTATGTGTATTATACGGTGTAACGCGCGCGCGTCCAACTGAACAAAACGCAGAAATATAATTATGCTATATGTACGACACATGAGCGAGGCACGCACTGAGAAGACGAAGAAGAAGGCGGCGATCGAGGCTCGTTTCGGATGACGATGATGCTGATGATCGAGAGATTGGCACACACACATGCGTTTATTATGGGGAAGGGGGATTTTTATATCATACACACTGTGTTGTATGTATTACCGACTTTAGCGCGCGAATCGCGAGTATATCGTAAGTAAGTACGGGAAGTTTTTTTAAAGCGTTTATATATATTTCATGGTTGAAGTGAAAGCCGTACAGTGGCGGATGGTGTGTATACATACATGTAGTGCAGTGTATACTCTCGAGGTCGCGAGGCTTTTTAACTAACGAAAAACTCGTTTTTTTTTCAAACGTTATGAGCGAGTATGGTCAACGATTACTGAACAAAAATATTATAAAAATTAACATATGCTACTTTTCGTAGACGATCATAACATCATCCGAAACGAAGGCCTCGATAGCACACGATATAAACTCCGCGCACGGCTGTGCACTTACAAACTCTTTTCTTACGATAATATATAGGATATCACACGCGGCCCAACCGGCGGAACTGTCTCGCACACTGAAAATGTAGCAGGCCTGCACGCGAATATATATAACCCACGACGAACGCGATATATATACGCATACAATGTCGGAAAGAGCGAGTGCAAGCGTATAAGCCGTATATCCGCGCCTCGCGATATACGATTGAAAGAAGGGGGTTTTTTTTTCACGTCTGTATATACCTGGCCGCATATATATTTTAAAGTACACGGTCAGCAGCAGTCGAGCCGCACCAGGATACAACAGGTGTTATTATCATTATTGTGCTGCTGCTGCTGCTGCTGCGGTTCGGTCAGCTGATTTCAGCTCGCGCGTCAGTCAACGAAGAAAAAAAAACGCGGACGAGGATCCAAGAGGAAGATTTTGGCTCGCATCAAGGGCATAATAAAAATCTTTCCACTTTATAGCTGGAGATTTATTGTACGGGGATATGTTAATTATTTTTTTTTTTAATTTAGAAGATTTATTTCAAGACTCTCGCTCGAATTGCAATACGTATATTGCGTCGCGTCGACTTCGTGCACTCTGCAATTTTGATAAGAAAAATTGTTGCATTATTTTTACTTTTTTGTAGTAGCTGATGCGCACTTAATTACTCCGCGTATATATGTTCTTGAAATGTAGAAAATGTTGCGCTAGCGCCTTCGTACGCGTATACATTATACATTATAAACTACTCGTGTATTATGACGCGCTGTCTACTACGAGACGTAGTACACACATAATGAGTATCAATTTGTTTATTTTTTCTTTTATTTTTATTTTTTTTAGCAAAAGTTTCGCACTCGAGCCGAGTAATTTATGCTTGGCTCCGTGTCACGTTATTCAGAATTAATTGTGCGTACTGTGTACGATACACATACACGTCGCAGTCGGTTTGAATTTGTTGCGGGCAAAAATTTCGTGTAAAAAGCGAGGGACATGAATAATAATTATCGCGCTATTTATTTTAATAATTTTGTCAAGGATTTTCAAATTTACGAGAGTCGAAAAGGGAAAATCACACGAAACTCTTATTCATGCAAATCGTGCTTTTTTTTTATAAGGTGAATGATTACGCGTCAGTCGAGTGCACGCGTACACCTTGATACGAACGAATATAAGTCTAATTACAAAATATTGCTCGTTGTTGCAAATCCATTACCGAATTTTGGAAGAAAAAAAAAACCCGATTTTCGTAAATCTCGATCCACCTTCAAGGATCTGCTCAAACGAGCGAGACGCGCTTTTATAACGGCTGGCACAAATGACAAGCAAAGAGGCAATTACTTAAACCAGGAAAACAGTCTTTCGGCAAGTCACCGCGTCGCGCGGCTATGGCATCTCTTTTTTCAGCTCGGCGAGATTAATTACGCGACTTCTATGTTATATTATCCATGCGACGAGATACGTACAGGCAACTTTGTAACTTGTATAAATATTTCTATTCACGCGCAGCGAAATTGACGCATTGTTGTGGCGAACAATATACGCATTTAATATAAGAAGCGTCCGATATAACGATCCATTGAATTATGAATCGTGAAATCGCAATCGAATTTCCAAATTAAAGTCTCTAAGTATTTAACACTTATATACGTGGGCACACATGTGTAGGGAGAGAAATGCCGATTGGAATGAAAATGAAATCAGTAAGGCTTGATCATTGGGCTATGAAATACCTTAACTACGATAATTATTGGAATATAACTGCAAAACATTACTATTTTACATTTGGAATCGATCATGACATCTTGCGGTCAAATCTCGGAAGCTGCTTGACGTCAATGGGCGCATTTTAATAGGTTTCTTTTGTTCCGCGACAGCTACTCTAGCCACAAATACATTTGTTAAATAAAAATATCAAGATTACAAATTTTTTTTTCTACTCGACATTCGTTCATTTGCAAAAAAGCAATAAACAGTCGTTTAAGAAAAGCAATTAGAAAAGAAACTACAAAAAAATTTAAGTCCTAGTAAATTAAGTATACGATCTTAAGAAAATCAAATCAAAAATAGTTTAATAAAATTCCAGAAACAAAAGTTCAACCAAGAAATTATTATTTAGTATCCATTGCATATCACGAAGACATCAGCAGTGAAGTTTTTCATTAAATATTCATAATTACGATTCTCCGGTGTCATTGTAATCGATATCGTTATTTTTATTTTTCTTCTATCATCGTCGAGACGCGTTTCCGATTCCCGGTCGAAAAATTCATCAGCGAGGCGATTGACGCGATCGGAAGGACGGCGACAGTGAAAAAAATTGAAGAAAAAAGAAACAAATGATAATCGAATCGGTCATTAGTGTATAGTTCTCGCATTATTAACCACAAAAATAGAAAAGCACAATTACGCAATTATAGCGCGGATGCGACGATTGCACCGCTAATAAATCGTCTAGGTCGCCAAGTCGTAAGATTATAGCATCGCGTGTGTGCGAGATGGGTAAAGCAGACGACTGGCCGTATACAGTAGGTTCACACGTCGGTAAAACGCATCTAAAGCTTCGATCGATGCGCGCTATACCTATATATACAATATAGTTTGCAACAGTCTTTACATGCTACACACTGTGCAGCTGAGCTTGTGCGCTTTAAAAAAAAAAAAAAAAAAACGTTGCTGCACGTGCTAGATATATATAAAAGAAGCTGCGGACGAGGCAGACCTCATGCAGGTACTATTACTTTACACAATGTTATCATCTACTAACCGAAGGTATCCGTCCAATGATCGATGCCCATGTTTCCTCTGTATACGCAGATCGCAGAGATACAAGTTTCAATTTTCCCCGATACAAATGTAATCTCTTCCCCAGCTGCAACACCGGGGGTGCAGACGACGAATAGATGCGGCACTCGAGATAAAATATATATCGCGACACTAAACTTGACTGGACTCGTACGTACTACACAACGGAGCTCGTCGCGATTAATCGTTCATCTCTCGCGTGCGTGTAGTGTTATTATTATGCGTGAGTACGCCCGACTCGCCGATGATCACCGCATATCGGTTTCTAATAATAATAATAATAATAATAATAATAATAATGATATGTATCGAGAATCGATCGAGAGCTTATGTACGGCCGTCGAGTCTCACGCATCGCGTGCCTCGACACGAGTGGCAGCAGCAGCAGCAGACACCGCACCGACGCGACGACGAGAGACAATAACAAAGCCTTGACGCTCTCTTCGACGCACTGCACGAGAGCTGCTCCGATAATTGATATACAGGCGCTCGCTTGTAAAGCTCCGATTAGCGCAACGATTCACTTTTTCGTGCGAATTTTCTATTGTATGATAGGACATTGTCGCAAGCGTCGACCGGCCCTTGTATCCATTCGCGAGGACACGAACATCGCATAACCTCAACGCGTATATATATATATAATAATGCGTTGCTGCTCCTCGAGTTTAAAGTGCACGGTATATCATGCAGAGAGCAAAAAGCGTCTGCGGCTTGCGGCGCGTGCGCCCGAGTAAGCTTTCGTAATAAAGCTTTAAGCTATGGTACGTACGCAGCGTTTTTTTCAAACACACTTATCGTTTGAAAATAAAGTACCGCGAGTATCGATTTGTCGAGTGATTATCCCCAAAAAATTGATTTAAAAAATAGGAATTTTAAATCGAATGTTACCGAACGTATCGAGTTCCCGTTCACTTATAAAATAATTAAGTAATTACTCCGATGTAAATAATATAGCGCAGCAAAATTGAAAAATGCGAAAAATACAGTTTTCTGCGAAATCGTACACAATATGATTTTCCTTGCAAAACTATTTGTTCTTCGACGCATGGTGCAATTGTCCATCAGATTCTCGTCAGATCGACGAACTCCGTGGGACGTGCACGCACTCCTTCTTTTGACTTTTGCAATAATATTCAATTTTTGTTGTTGTAAATCTACTGTTCTTAATATTGGAATAAGCCCCTCGGTTGATGACAATGCTTAATTTTATATTTACATCATAGACTTAATAACGAGCGCCACGTGTGCTCGACTACGTAATCTCTTTTTTTTACGTTTTTCAACGATTTCAATTTTTTGAGTAATAACTTTTTTTTTGACTGAAAATTTATTGCAAATAACGATCTATTTGGCTAAAATCACTGATCGAATATGCATTTTTTTAAATCTTGCCTTGACTTATACAATTATTTTTACTTTCCCACTTGCGGATTTACAGAGGAAGGTACTCGCCATCTAGTGGTGGAGGCTGGGTTTAATTATGATTACATTTTTATAACTTTTTTATACAAATTGTGCAGTTTTAAAAAAATTAACCTCCAATCAAAATATTTAAATTCGAGTGTCGATTTCAATCGTTTTCGTTCATTTTTCCAGGATCATGTTGTCAAATTGATGAATGATCACTAACAGCTTTCTAATGTTCTGCGGCTTAAAATTCATCAATAATTCGTGGATAATTATTCACTGCTCCAAAATCGTATGGTAAAATTTGCTTTTACCTATTACTTGTTCCAAAATCTTTTGCAATCAATTGTAAATCACATGCATCGAAATTGTACCTCTAAAATTTCTCGTGCTCCATCAAATCTAAGGTCGTTCGTATCACTTTGAAAGCTACGATTCTCGTCTCAGTTGTAAGTGATACTTTCAAAGAGTAAACGCATCCAGTGTTATTCATTATTGGACAAAGTAGGGCACGACGTTGGAGTAGGACCAGGACTCGTCGCTGGTCATGCGGGCGCACTCGTCAAAATTGTGCTCGTTGCCTGATCGCAAGATCGTTGTCAGGGCCGAATTGTAAATACAAGATGAAAATATTCAATAAGATCTTGTGCGAGTTCTTGACAAGATCTTATGTAAGACGATCTTACGTATGATTATCGACAGTATAAGTTGTTACGTATTTCTTACATAAAAGCTGGTTAAATTCAAAAACTCCAAATACATAAGATTTTAAATAAGATTTTATAGGAGGCTTCACAAGCTCTTACGAAAGATCTTACTTAAATTTTTGCATAAAAAATTACTATGATTATGTTTAGAGCTTTCAAATATAACCAATTCTCATGTAAGAATTTACCTAAGAACTTGTACCATCGATAATTATACGTAAGATTCATTGTAAGATCTCACGACATTTCTGGTCAAGGTTGCATCAGAACTTATTTCAAATTTTCATTGTTGCATGGTAAATATATCTCTGGTCGCGAGCATGAAATTGTTCGTGCTCGAGCCGCCCAGGACCTTGCCCACCGCCAGAAAGCACTGGCGATTCTTCATGCCCAGGCAGTAGTCGTTCGAACGTACGGTCCTGCGTAGCCCCAGTTCGTGCGCGGATAGAACATGAACAGCAGCGCGAGCAACGGCACGTCCAGCAGCAGGGGCTCGTAGCCCCCCGCCTCGACCAGCAACACCGTGACGTTCGGGTTCTCCGTCAGTCGGGCGGCTAGGGTGGCTCCCGTGGGGCCCGCACCGACGACCATGAAGTCGTACTCCTGATTCTGTCGTGTTCTCGACCTGTCGATGACGATAGACGAGGCTCTCGGCGAGGAGGCGAGAGACACCCGCGACGATGTCCGTCGTGCGCCCTCGACGTATAATCGAACAGGCTGGCGGCGGAGCACGACTACGACGACAGCAGTAGTAGCGTCGAGAGGACGAGCGGCACGAGCCACTAGGTCATTTTTACGGTAGAGATCGATAAATGTACAGGGCGAGTTTTTTTTTTTTTATTATAAACACAATCGACTCGACTTGGACTTTTTTGACAACTGAGAGCTTTATAATCGCACTTGGTACGAGTTGCAACGTAAAATTGTTCAAATTAAAGAAAGTTAGATAATGGTAATAACGATGAGATAGGATAGCGAGGCCAACAGAAAGTTTAATGTTGAAAAATAAGTTGAGGTAGTAAAGATTGTCTGCCCCGAAAATCGCATCGAGTTATGCAAGGAGTCGATTTCAAAAGTTTAATTCACTGAATTTTTTTATATCAATATCGCTTTCTAAATTAGTTTATTGAGTTACTTGAACTTATTCCAGGATTTATTAAGGAAAATCGCAAATTGTTTTCTAAAAACAGAACGTGCAATGTTTGACGTTTCGGATGTAAGTCCGATGTTCATTACCAAAAAATTGTTATTTTGCAGGTATGGAAAAGTTGTTTTTCGCCAAAATCATTTCAGTAAAATTTTCGTGAAAATTACGTTTTTTGCGTGAAAATTTTGTGCATAATTCGTAGGATGTCTACGCTCATATCACTCTGAAAGCTACGGTTCTCGTCCGATCACCGAATATAAACGAAGTTGAGCGCGGTTAGTACTTGGATGGGTGACCGCCTGGGAACCCCGCGTGACGTAGGTACTCCTTCTTTTGACTTTTTCCGAGCAAATGTCGATGATAATATTTTGAGGTTTTTTAGTCAATGACAATTTTTATAATTATCACGAAAATAATCGAGTTAAAGTAATTTTTATGTTCGGTAAAAAAGTTTCGGCTAATTCGACAGCTAATTTAAAAGCTTCACTGTTCAAAACATTACATTCAAATTGATGTACAAATGAAAGAAGTTATTGTTCGCAAACTTGGTAGAATTCATATTCATGGAAAAGTATTTAAATCAAAGTAATTAGAAATAAAACTCAACGATTTTTTCATGAATCATATCACATTAGATCACAAGACAGCTAATAAAAGTCATCCAACCATGCTTTTGACTTATACACTTATTTTCATTTTACCACTTGCAGGTTTATAAATGAAGGTATTCGCCATCTAGCGGTGGAGGCAGGGTTTAAATTATGAATGAATTTTCATAAAGTTTTTTTACAAATCACATGCGTAGTTTTAAAAATAATGCATACGATTACATTTTGTGCATTTTTCGTGTAATTATGTAAAAGAAATAAATCGCAGCAGTAATAAATTAATTTTCCGCGAACATTTCATGCAAAATTATCTTGAATGAATTTCAGTTTTGGTAACTTTTATTTTAAGGTCTGAAATTTCATTGTAGAGTATACATAATAACTTATAGTATTTTGTAACGAGGCGATGCGAAAAACTTTCGAGCTAATTTTCGTGCATCGTGCTTCTTACAGGTAATTTCATCGAAATTGCACTTACGCACATTTCGATATATCAGTCTGTCAATGTTTCAAGGTCGCAAACTCGTCATGATTAAAGTTTATTGTGGCATTTCGTTGTTCTGCTAAATTTGATGTTCCAGTACCAAAGAAGCAACTTACATAGTACTTCGACTTAGTGTTCATCTCTAAACGTGTCCTCGTTCATCGAACATTACAAACGAATTTCCCACATTTTCGCGTAGCTCGGATTATTACGAGGCAAAAACTTAATTTTAACACGAGCAGCACAGAAGCAGCCGTTATGTGCTTCGTAACTTTTCGGCGTACAATGAATATATTTTCTCATATATACGAGCACGCCGCACGCGAGCGTGTAAGACCACGTAATGAATAGCCTATATTATATTGTAGCACGAACCAATTTACGCGCATCGCAATAAAACGTTGAAATAATCGTTTGTATATACTCGAGTTACGATTGGAAAGTGCAGTGCACGATCGCGATCGCGCCATTCGTAAAACAAAAAAAAAAGTTTCCAATATGCAACCGCCGCGCGATGCCGCGCTAATGGTCATTTTTTGGAAGGTGAGCTCATCGCCGCGCCGCGCGACAAATAAATTATAAACATATTCGCATGCATATGCATCAATACAAATGCTCGCGGCTGTGGCGGCGTCGGCGATCGCGACGAAGACGATGAAGAAGAAAAAGAAAATGTGCGAAATTCCATCGACGCGGGTAATTTACGCGCGCGAGAGTCTTGTATATCACACATATAAACGTAGACGCACGTATAATGGAGGAATTGACTTTCTGAATAGAGAAGCCATCGTCGTCGTCGTCGTCGTGGCTGTGCGCGCGAGCTGTCTTTTCAACGAATTGATTGAGCGCAAAATTGCTGCGAGGAGATCGTGTCGTCCGCGCTCGTTTGAATGTCGTTTGCATTGCATTGATATTGACTTTTGCCGAGCATCCGATACGATATATATATATCGGAGCTTTTACCGCCGCGGCTCGGTACGTATAATAATGCAAAGAAAAATGTGCATATAGAGGAAGATTCAAATGGATCGTAATAATAATTGAGTGTACTAACAGCCAACGTGTTCCATGACGTCTGGGATTTATATATCTTCCTTTTTCTCAGCCTTTTCTCCGAAGTTCTCAGCACACTCGAAACACAGCCACCGATAAAATACCGATCCTCGGCTATAATGATATATACTTCTCGCACTCTTCTCGATCTCTGCGCGCGGCGTTAAGATTCAATACTGGCCGATCTCAGCTCTTCGATTTTCATTATAAAGCACTCACCGACGAATAATGTGCGCATGTATGAGTGATCATGGTCATCATCATCATAAGATCGTTTTACGTTCACAAGACGGAGAAATAGAAGACGAAATACGGATGAAAAACGAGTATAGCGTACAGAAAAAAAGATCGCGGACTTTGATTAACATACGCGCCATTAGAGACGCGACAAATGCGTCCGAATAAAAAACTTTATATAGGTACGAGAAAAAAGTCAGCGACAGCAGCCTCCAACGCTCGGTACATCATAAACTACACACACATGTATATATCCGCAATAAACCTCGGGACAATATCTCTCTCGTGTGCGTGTGTGTGTAGCGTTTGATCGAATCAAAACGTGAAAAATAAATGATATGCATCGATCGGTGACGTGGGTCTCTGTTTCGTACTCATACTCACGTTTTGCGCGTTTGTGTGTGCTTTAATAGAAGCACTCATACAAATGTGTATATGTGTGTGTGTGTACGTTGACACCGAAATGAAGAGAGAAAAAAAGTGCCGCGTACGATTTAATTTTTCCACGCGTGTGCGACGTTTCGTCATCGCGTCCAAGTTCAATCGCTTCCTATATACTATATAACATACAACATAAGAATATAATGTAGCATTGACCTTACCTTTGACGTAGTTCGGCATCTCCAGCATCATTACCTGAGCCGATGACATGTATGCGGGAATATACCGGGCTGTGCGCACAAAGGGGAAGAAGAGAGAGAGATCGGCACACAATTTTACACCCGCGCAATTTTATGATAATCAAAAAAAAAAAACGCAGCCACGAGATGCAGTCGTCGTCGTCGTCGTCGAATGACAAGACCGCGAAGAACTACTGACGTAGGAACGGACGGACGGACACTTGGCAGTGCAGCGACTTCGCACACAACTGACGACACCGAAAAAATCGGGGGATTTATATCGGAGGCGCGAAAATCGACTGTTAGCTGTCTGTCTGTGTGTGTGTGTGTGTGTGTGTGTGTATCGGCCTGCACGTCCAGCAAAGAAGTGAGCCAAGACTCTGTTTTTTTTTTCTTCGTGTTGCGTCGAGATCGTGGCTTTCATTCCGCGTTTCACGACGTGCGATGCGTGTGTATGTGTGTTTAACACACACATACATAGCACAAACAATGGCACGCGACGATTCACGAATCTCCGCGCGCGCGAGCGGCTTTACAAAAACAAATCCCCCGCGTCAGTGCAAAACACAACGCGAGTGGGAGTGTGTATGGCGATCGCGCGAGGCGTGTGCAGGCATTATAATATTACTACTTTTTTTCGAGAGAGAAAGAGAAAGAGAGAATTTTACCGAACACCCGTTAACGCGACAACATACCGTACGTTAAAGGTTCTCTTTTATTCTTTATTCGAGATGATCGATGAAAAATGTAATAAACATCGATACATGTCGGTACACGAGTAAACTCTATTCGCGATCGATTTAAAAGGTACGCGACGATGACTCATCGATGGAGGTATACATACGAAATTGTAACGAGCTTTCGATAAATATATTTAATTGTACTCGGCGCGTGAATTTCGCGCTAAGAACCGATTCTCATATACGGTTACTATATGATGTAAGGATCGATGTATACACCTGCGTATACACCATTGCATAATCGCGAGATTTATATTTTCATTTCGACACGTATCTAGGTACATAATGTTTTATATTATTATATGGCTTTTGCGGAACCGACCCGAGAGAAAAAACTCGCGTATACGAATGTAAGTAACGACGTAGAGATTTTTTTTTCTTTCGTCCTAATGAGTGCGTGTAATTATAGGAATTAACAATGTGTGTGTGTGTGTGTGTGTGTGTGTGTGTGTGTGTGTGTGTGTGTGAGCGCGCGCGTGGGCGACGACGCATCAAGATGCTTTTAATTGCATTAAAACCAACGTGTAGTACCCGGCACACACGTATAATACGCGCGGCAGCGAAAAAAACGTAAGCTTTTTTTTTTGTGCTCTACTCTCTCTTTCTGAGCCAAAGTTAACCCCGCGCGCGCAAGCTCATCTCGTGCGCTGCTTCTTTCTATATATATTAGGCTGCTGCAGGGCGAGGGGTTGCGAGGGGGATGCATTACCTCTTGCGGGTCGACAGCAGCAGCAGCAGCAGCAGCAGAAAAAAGTAGATTAAGGAGGCTTTAGTATCATCAAGCCGGGGCTGAGAGAGGTTTCAGCGCGCGAGAGGGGCACGTATTGTATCGCAGAAACCTAATTTCGTTAAATTTTTTACAAGTATTACCTGCGCATTAATTATGAAAAGAGAGCTACGTCGGGGGCTCGATGCAGAAAAAAATTATTGAAATAAAAATGATGTTGTAATTTCCTTTTAATCATATCGGTGGGATAGGTCGACTACAAATTGCATCTTCGCTCTTTGTTACTGCTTAATTAAGCATGTTAAATTTAATTAATCCATAAGTTTCAGGCTCATTCATGGATTTTTTTTTTTAATCACCGAAGCCTCTTTAAACGAAGCTTGCGAAAAAAAAGGTCGGTTAATGATTTACGCGCGTCTGCCGGGCTTTGTATGTATGCGTGTAATTTTTGAATATATATCAGATGTCACGTTGAATTTTTAACGATTATTCGGATTGTGTTACTCGTGTAAAATTAAATATTTCACGGGTATAGAGGTGTCCAATTAAAAAAGTAAAAATTTCATGCCTTCAATTTCTCGCGAAAAAAATTGCTTTATTTTTCGATCTTCGTCGGTTCTAGCTTCACAGTTTTGATAGTTATTCGTAGCTTTGAGCTTCAACGTGTCTGATAAAAAAAATGCAAAAAGTAAATTGATTAATCTCACGAGTCTAGTGCAAAGCGACACCTTCGAGTGGAGGCAGGAATTTGACAAACAGAAATAAAATTTTGTATTTTTCTCATTTCTAGTTGAGTCGGTGTCATTAGTTGACAAAATTTCGTGTCTACATAATGAAAAATTCAGCTCTTAGCACTCACCGACGTTTTTTGTTATTTTCTGGAGAAATCTCAAAAATCATTTTTAAATTAGGATTCGATATTGGGAAAATTGAAAATTTAAAAAAAAATAATAATCCTTTGTTGAAGATTTATAGGGGCTATTTTGATTTTTTTAAATATATGGTTGACAATTCATGTTTTCATTTGTTCTTTACATTACGCTCGTATTGAATGCATTTACCAACAAATGGGTTATTAAAACATTTGATGACAGTGAGATGATAATGTAAATTTTTCAATTCATCCAGATCTATCTATTTTAAAAACGTTTCTGAGGATTATTATTCAGCGATTACAAAAACAACTCAGTCATCGTTCTAACAAATCTAGTGGTTTTCCATATTTACTTTACAATACAGCACCTGAGTCTAAGATACCACTCACGCACATATGTATAGCAGGTTAGCAATTTCGAGGGGTGAATACGTGATGTTATTTGAAGCGCCTTCAAAAGTAATTTAACGTTGTAGAATTAAAATGATCTACTATATTTTTGAAGCTGGATTTCTGGTAGAAGATTAAATAGGTTCAAAAGTTATAAATGCGCCGTAGTATTCTCTGATATACTGCATCGACCCGCTTGCTCGGCTGTCTCCAATCCAAAATCATTAGCTTCGTTGCTAATTAATCTAAAAGCCATCCTCACTTACCATCAATGGACTGACACTCTATTCACCTTGAAATCTGACCTGTGAATTGGCTAAAAAATTGAACTTTTTTTAGGTCTAAAAATGAAACTGAAAATCCACAAGGATTTTCGTAATGTTTTCCAGGCTCGTTCAAACTTGTTCAATAAAACATTGCGTTGAAAGTGCAAGGTCGAACAAAGCAGCTGTATTTATATTAGAGAACTACTGTAAGTACTGGATTATTGTTTCAAAGAAAAATTGTATAGTAAATGAGAAAATATTTATTTTTTATTTTTTTTTTCTTTAATGGGTCAATTTCATATTCAGTACAATAGCAAGCTTAATAATATGTAAAGACGTAGAAGAACATCTTATATCATCAGACACAACATAAAGTTTTTGAGATTGAGCTAAAAAATCGTATTTAAACTTATTGCAATGGAAAAAACTAAATAATAGAGACGTAAAATTCTAATCAATATCAAAAGGACGTTGACATTAAAAATGTATGCATTCAAAAGATTTCCTCTACTTAATCGATTGAAAAACTGACCTGAAAGCTGCTATAAACGATACCGATCGTTTGATTATCTTTGAAATAAAATATGATGATTATATATTCAAAGTTGAAAATTTCGAAAATTCAATAGATCCGCTTACCAAGCTGCAGTTTTCAATGTTCAAAGTTATTATTGGCCCAGCCGCCGTATCGAAATCTTTCATTGATCTTCTCATTATTATCAATAATAAGAGTCTAGCTTTTGGTGGATAAGTGTACCACTTCATGAAATAACTACGTCAAATTTTAAAAAGGTATACATATTATCTTCAATAATTTAGTAACTATAAATTTATTGGCTCACTTACCATTCCGTAAACAAATCGTTAGTGGCGTTGCTCAATAACTGACTTGGCATACATATGCAAATAATTATGGCTGGATAAGACATAATTGTAAATAAAATTTTTAAAGCTTCTGTTTGATCTTCGTCCCATAACATTATGAACTAGATTTTTTTTTAATTATTCAAACCTTATTATTGATACCTCTTAAGAGATAAAATCAAATAGTAAATTAAGGTCAACGTCCCCATCGTGTTATTACTAGCAAATAAGTCATTCAAACCGGCTCAAAAATGTTCCGATAACAGATCATGCTGAAAAATGCCATGTCCATTTTATGGAATATAATAATTAATTTTTAAATTGTTGAACTAAAGTTGATGAACATTTTTTCTGCATTTTTAATACATGATAAATTTAGTTAAAAACTTCATACGTTTCATATGGAGATTATATTTTTTCCTTTCACGCATAAAATGTGTTTTATAATAGGGACGTTTATCTCAATTATGAGCGAAATAGATATTTATTAGTTCATAACTTTGATAAAGTTTATATTATCCATAATAATATTGTTATATTTACCCAGGTACCAACTAAAACGATGGTAAAGAAAAGACTACCGAGTGAAATGAAATTTAGGAAATTAGCCATAGAACGGAAAGTTTCGAAAAGTCTAAAATGCATAGGATTAAAAAATATTAAAAGAGATAATGAAAAATGTTGATTTTAAATGAATCTTGATTCAAAAAATAACTAACTGTATACACTTTTGATGTTGAAGAGTTATTTCTCTGATTTTGCTATCGAAGAAATTGCTTACAGTGTAATCATTCGTAAAATTTTTATGCTCATACTCGGTATCCATTTCTTTCAAGTAGTATCTAGAGCATAAATTAATATATTTATAAATTCCAAAAAAGAACCTTATGAGTTGCAATTTTCATCTAATTTCTTAATGAGATTTCACGTACCGCAAACAATGAATCTCTCCAATAATAAATCCTACTATTGTGCATTGAAGATAATTCAAAAGTGAAAATATCGCGAAAGTAATAAATACAATCAAAATCTGATATGCAAAAACATAAAAATAGTATTCATTTTCATCGAAGAAGTATGCCAATTTCACGGGCAGAGTTCTCGGAGGTTGTTTATCCTCTGGCTGTGTCCATAACATGAAAATTTGGATAGCGACTGGAAATATAGAGGTATTTGCAAAAAGTGGACTAATCATCACTGAAAAATAATAAATTCAATTAATTTATTGCTTAGTCTCTTGATTTGTCTCTTCTGGAAAGAAAATGACTACCCATTTGTGAACAGTGTATAGCTACTGCTATTTTAAGTATTTTCATTAATTTTTTTTTGGCTACAGTATTATTGGCTTCAAAAATTTTCGTTATTACGGACATGCACCTAATAATCTAAAATTAGGTTTATGAAGTTTTTTTAGTTGAAACAATATTATTTTGTATATTATTTACTTTAATTATGAATTTGATTTTAAATCAGTCAATATTTTCATGTACCTTATCATTGTTGAATATTAAAATAATATAGCAACCCAGCAACGTTGCAAAACCAGTGCATTGATACATATTATCAACCACAATGAGATTAATCAAGTCGGATGCCTTTAGTGCCATCTTCAATTTTATGCCCTTCGAATATATTTTTTATTAAAATAATAAATAAATCAATAAATATATAAATTAAAAAAAGGCTGTAATACGAATTACTTACTGATGAAATACTTGTAACTAATAGGCACAGACAAATTAATGATCTTCCTATCAATTGCACAGATTTTGTTTGCAATGGCCAGATGAAGGCGAGCTTAAATGTTCGTATAAACAGAGGAAATTTCGATACAGGTATACTTTTCATGAATTCCAAAACGATTTCATTTTTCTTCGAGGTTTCGTCGTGATGAATCATGATTTCTAATAATCTTTATTTCTCTCTATTCATAAAAGATTCAGATTTTTAATAATTTTAAAATATTACTATTACTAAAGTAAGGTTAGTATTGAACGATTACATATTTTGAACAGAATGAATTTTATAGTAACGAAAATATAAAGCTATCGTGAAAGTTTAATTTGCATAGCAATGGAGAGGTGCATTCATTTTAATAAATACTGAAATGTCAAGATGTCAAGAATTATTAAAAATTTATAAAAAAAGAATGCAGCTACCATATGAGCTTATTTTGCAGAACAATGCAGAGGTTTTTTTTCAAAATAAATAAAAGGTCAAAAAACGTTACATGCAAACTGAATGCTTTAGCGGATCATTCTGCTTTCTTTCTTCGAAAAATTTTCACAAAGTCGATTTTTTTGCACTTTTGAATTGCTTAACTTGCAAAAATCATCCCTTAAAATTTTAAATAGAAATTCGAATGAAATCGGTCAAAATCAAATTCAGGGTCGAGCTCAAACGTATGCATAGCTCTTAATGTCAGTTTAAAATGACGTTTTTGCGAGTTTTTTTTGTCAGCTCGATGTCATTTTTTTATTTTACACAGAAATATTTTACTAAAAGTTCCAAAGTCAGTCAGTAGCATAATTAATAACATACGGTTTATTTTTCGAGTAAATATTTTCATTTTAAATGTGGGTATTTTTTTATACAATTAAGCAAGTTACAGCCATTTTCATTCTTGAAAAAGGATGGCAACTTCGCATTCGCGCATTCATGCTTATTAATCATACGAATTATATATGTGGCGTGAGAGTGTACTTATAGGGTATATAGTTGAACGAAGTCGAAAGATGATTGCAGAATAATATATTTTCACCGATCGATTCATTATATACTTTGCATCGGGTGAACTGAATTTTCATTACTTACAGAATATTTTCATTGACGAGTGGAGCTGTTCGATCTTTTGCGGAAATCGGTTGAAGCGACCAGCGTATACGAAGTTTAGAAATAATTCAGGCCCAGGATTTTCTACTGATATACCGATATAGGTTACGTAGGTTTACCTACTTGACGAAGGGTTCAATTAATAATTGGAATCTTGAAAGATAGTTTGAACAAAAATACTTAATAGAAAAAGTTGAAGACAAAAAACATGTTAATATTTTAGTTTATGAGCCAAAAGTGAGCGAGAAGTTTGACACAATCATGATAATATTAGTAACAGTTTGAAAATATTTATTGTTCTTTACAAAATTAAAGCATGATTATTTAAAATTTTTTCCAAAATGACACAAGGTACTTGCGTGATTGCAGAAGTCTTCATTGCGTTCAAATAACTTCAGACAAATCTCACGTCCCTAGAATTTGCGACGATTATGCAATGACAATGTATTTAAGTGAGATTTTAGATGTATTTTTTGTGCAAATGATTTGTGACAAAACTCACATTCAAAGGGTTTGCCACCATTATGTACTGTATTTATGTGTCCTTCGAGGTGATGTTTTAATCCGAATGATTTGTAGCAAATGCCACATTCAAAGGGGTTGTTTCGATTGTGTACCACATTTACGTGAATCTTGAGATTACCCTTGCGTGGAAATGATTTGTGACAAATATCACATCCGAAAGGTTTGTAACGATCATGTACTGCATTTATGTGGTTTTTAAGATTACTTTTTAGTCCAAATGATTTGTGACAAATTTCACATTCAAAGGGTTTGCCACCATTATGTACTGTATTTATGTGTCTATTAAGGTCACTTTTAAGTGAAAATGATTTGTAACAAATGTCACATTCAAAGGGGTTGTTTCGATTGTGTACTCCATTTATGTGCCTTTGAAGATTACCTTTTTGTCCAAATGATTTGTGACAAATTTCACACTCGAAGGGTTTTTTACGATCATGTACTGTACTAATGTGTCTATTTTCGTCACCCTTCAGTGAAAATGATTTGTGACAAATTTTACATTCGAATGGTTTGCTCCGATCGTGTACTGCACTCAAGTGTTTTTTGAGGGTACCCTTTACTCCAAATGATTTTTGACAAATTTCACATTCATAAGGTTTGCTCAGGCTATGTACTGTCATTATGTGAGTTTTGAGATGACCTTTTTCTCCAAATGATTTAAAACAAAAGTCACATTCGAAGAGATTACTACGATCACGTGCCTTTGGAGATTACCTTTTTGTCCAAATGATTTGTGACAAATCTCACACTCAAAGGATTTGATACGATCATGCACTGTATTTAAGTGGTTTTTAAGATGATTTTTTTGTCCGAATGATTTACAGCAAATATCACACACATAAGGTTTGCTCCGAACATGCACTTTCATGTGATCATTTAAGTGACTTTTGTTTGCAAATGAATTGTGCCAGATTTCACATTCATGTGGCCTATCGCTCTTATGTGTCGTGATTATATGTGTGTTTAAGCTCGCTTCTACTTCATATGTTTTTCGACTCTTATTACCTTCATTATATAATTTGGGTTGATTACATTTTTTAAATCTTCTAATCTCCTTATGTTCATCAACTTCTTAACTTAAAAGCGCAAATATCGAGAAAACAATAAGTACAACGAAAATCTGAAATGCATAAATATAAATGTAGTATTCATCTTGATCAAAGAAGTATGCCATTTTCAAGGGAAGATTTTTCGAAAATTGTTTATCATCGGCAAATGCCCATAACATGAGAAGCTCTATAGCTGCTGGTCCTATAGACATAGCTGCAAAAAGTGGACTAACCAACGCTGAAAAAGAATTAACTTGATTCATCTTTATCTTTTATAGGAAGAAAATTATTACCCATTTGTATAAAGTGTATAGCTACTGCTATTTTAAGTATCTTCATTATTATTTTTTGGCCCGCAGCGTCGTTTCTTTCGAAAATTCTTGTTATTAATGTCATACACATAAAAATCTGAAATTGAGTATCGTCCAAAACTAGTCTAATATTATCATTTTAAGTATATAATTATATAGTTTAGTTAAAACTTTGACTTTTGATAAGTTAATAATTTTACGTACCTTATCTTCGTTGAAAGTTAAAAAAATATAGCCACCCATCAACGTTGTGAATCCAAGGCATTGGTACACGTTATCAACGACGATGAGGCTAATTAAATCGGTCTCTTTGAGCACCATGCGTATTTTTATACCCTTCGAATATGTATTTTTTTATTAAAAAATTATACAATAATAAATATTACATACCGATGAGATGCTTGTAACAAATAGACACCGAATAATGAATGATCTTCCCACTGATTGCACATATTTTTTTTGCAATGGCCAAATGAAGGCGAACTGGATTGATTTTAAAAACAGAGGAAATTGAGACGGAGGGAAAAGTTTTTTGAATTTAAGTATGATTTGGGTTTTTTTAAATTTTTCGTTGTGGTAAATCATGATTCATCGAAGTGAATCCAATGACTGTTTTTTCTGATTATGATCTAATTTTTGTATTTTGTATTTTATACTCTTATTAAAGTAAGTACAGTACTAAACATATTTTCAACAGAGATGGTGACATTAAAAACTGCGAAGCTACCATAAAAGTTTAATTTTCAGAACAATAGAGAGATATATTGACTTTTAAAAAACAAGAAGTAAAAAGAAGTATTAAAAATTTTCTTGTATTTTCATTAATAACATATTTTTTCTCAAGGCTGCGAACAACAGAAAAATCCCAGGGCATGTGGACTGAAAAAACAGTTCGTTATATTAATTGTCATGCCATCCAACTATTTACCACTGCAAACAATTTTGGCGAGCACTGATTTCAATCACACACGCATGCTTTCGGCAATCTCTAATATTCTGCGTGCGTGTACAAATCAATTTAGTTTTTATTAATTTAGGCGGTCAATTATTTGTTAAAATTAAAGAAAAAAAAGTTATTCCGAATTGTAAATAGACCTAAAGGCTGCTACATATGACATAGAAGTTTTCATTATCTGAAAGGAGTTTAAATAGAACACGTTGTGTAATTTTAAGACAATTTCAAGCGTGTAAAAAATGTCTCACATTACTGCATGTTTCCAAATTTAATTCTATGGTTGGGCCAGCAGTAAGGACGAGAGGCTTCATAGATCTCATCATTATGAATAATACCATTTTCTGTATTTTTGGTGAATGAATTTGACCACTTATTTCACAACTTCAATAAAATAATAATCTACTTATTAAATTATTTAAAAAAAAAAATTAATTGACTTGTTTTAAAAATTACCATGTATTGAAAAAATCCTCGCTGGCGATTATTAACAATTGACTAGGAATACAAATAGAAACAATAGCACAAAAAGCTACGCAAAATGCAAATAACATTTTTGCTGCTCCTGAAAAATCTGTGTCCACTAGGATTACCGTCTGTACTCATAAAAATATTCATATAGTTGAACAGTTGGAATTTATATAATAACTCAGAACATACCACAGTAGCCGCCAAGATGATAAGACTACTACAACTAATTGAAAGAACGAACATTACCGGATCGGTTATTTTTTGCATTATACCATAGTAACTAAAATTCATAACATTTCAAAATATTGAACCATTCGATCATTATTGTATCATTTAGTGTAACTTACTCGATGCAAATTTGATGTGTGAGAATTATATCTTTAAGTTGTTCGCAAATCCATGTGTTGGCATTTTCTTCATTAACAGCCACTTTGAAGTTGTATGCTTTATTCATTTTTTCGAACTTGTATCTAAAACATAAATTGTTTATATTTATCAAAATTGTTTCGTACATTAAACTAAGTTGAATAGTTTTTATATATTGCGCACTGTAGACACCGAATTTCACCAATGAACAAAATTACAGTCCAACATAACAAACAATTCATAGATCCTATTAATAAACCATAAACGAATATGAAGACGAGTTGAGCTGCAAAAATGTAATAAAAGTATTCATCTTGATCAACGAAAAATTCTGTGTGAAGCGGAAGGGTTTTCTCATAAGTCCGATTACCTGGAATCGCCCAAGTTAGGAAAGATGGAATTGCTACTGGAGCTATTCCAAAACTCATAGATAGTAGAAGTATTGACCCTAAAATATATCATAATAAATAAATCTGATACAACATAATGGTAAACTGTAATGTCTGACCTGCCTGAAAATTTGATGAATAATATCCTTTTTTGCCATTTTCTATTCTCTTTTGTTCAAAATCTTTATTTTCGAGCCACATTCGAGACATCAGTATTGTACCCACATAAATCTTGTTTTATGAGAAATATAAGCATGCATTATTAATCAAATTTAAAGAAAAAAATTTCAAAAAAAGATTTACATGTTTTCTAGCTCTTATCATCATCGTATAGCAAACTATCATAACTGTAAGAGCTATTATTTGAAATATTATTTCAATCCAAGTGCAAGTTTTCATCCCATTCTCTTTTTTAGAGAAAAGTTTCAGTATCTAAATAGATAGGGTCTCTTAGTGATGATACAGTTTGCAGGGTTTCATAAATACGTACCGTGGTGAGGAGTATAAGCAGCAAACATGAACATAGGGTTAAATTACCGAGTATTTGCACGATTTTATTTTGTAAAGGGTATAGAAAAGAAACTTTAAAAATTGTAGAACTCCAAGGAAAATTCCTAGACCATATTTTGTTAGCTTCTTGAAGAATTTTATGCACATCATTTGTTCCTTGATCCATCTTAGTTTGAAACGATAATATGTTTATTTGGTGACTTTGAACTACAAGGCCAAATTTACTCACTTATTATAAGTTTATGGGGCGAAATTTCTCAAAACTCCTAGCGCCTCGCGCAACAACGTTTTTGAGCGGAATCGCTCGATTTCTAGTTTGCTCTAAAAGTACCTAAATGGACCTGGAAAAAATAACCAACCAGTAATTTTTATAGGAAATTTGCTCATCTTTTTGATAGTGAGGTATAATTTTCCGGAATATTCCATTGGACCGGAAAATGCAAATAAACTTTCATACTCGAATATCTCAAAAAGCGCCCTTTTTTGCGTTTTTTATTGTTTCATTTTTATACGGAAAAATGGACTTAAACGTTTATTTTCTATTTTTTCTCGTGGACATGTAAATTATCGAAAAACCGACTGCACTACAAGAAAGCTGAGAAAAAACGCATAAAAACCATATTTTTATTCATTTTTCTAGTGGAATTTCATTGTCATTTGTGCGAGTTGCGATTACAGCGAGCCGCGAGTCGCGCGTCCGGGCGGCCGGACGGCCGAGCACCGACTATGTTTGCTCATATCTCTCATAGAAATTATGAATAATACATTTTGAAAACAACTATTTTTTACGTAAAAAGACCTCAGCTTTCCATCGAAACAATAAAAACGCAAAAAAAGGAGCATTTTGAGATATTCAAGTTTGAAAGTTTACTTGCATTTTCTGAGGTGAAAGTAGAATATTCCAGAAAATTGGACCTCACTATCAAAAAGCTGGGCAAATTTCCTATAAAAATCACTGGTTGGTTATTTTTTCCAGATTCGTTTAGGTACTTTTAGAGCAAATTAGAAATCGAGCAATTCCGCTCAAAAACGCTGTTGCGCGAGGAGTAATACCTTCGCAAAATTGGTCAACTGCCGTTGAACTGGTTAATGAACGTCTTCTGCGTCAATTATGTTTCTTTAATGTACTGCATTCTGCTATAGTCTCGCTGAAAGTGGTGGGGCGAAATTAATTAAATACACGATTCACTTTTTTTATACACACGTAAATTTTTATATAAAAAATCTTAATTTACAAGCGTTGAATTGTGTTTATAACACGTAGACTCTATCCTCAATGTTATATACTTCTAAAAATTTTTTTTTGTAGCATCACCACTTTTAAAATATTCAAAAGTTTTCATATTTATTATGAATG
Source organism: Trichogramma evanescens (assembly GCA_902732785.1). Lineage (NCBI taxonomy): Eukaryota > Metazoa > Arthropoda > Insecta > Hymenoptera > Trichogrammatidae > Trichogramma > Trichogramma evanescens. The sequence goes on from CACVKI010139105.1 coordinate 39,130, forward strand.
TCTTTAGTTTTCGTAAGTTGTTTTATTCACTTTATATATCGCATAACAGAATGATTTCATGACCACTTGAATTTCTTAAAAAATAGTGACTTTCTCAGAAAAAAACTAAACCGTGTGATTTTCTTTATCGACAACTAAACTGTGCGATCTACGTTTTGTTTATTTATTTTTTTTATACATAAGAAATTTAAGAAGAATTGTCTCAATTCCAATGATTGTTTTCATACGTAAAGTAAAAATCAGAGAAAAAAGTTATTGCGAATTGTAAACAGATCTAAAGGCTGCTACATATGACATTGAAGTTTTTATTATCTGAAAGCAATAGTTTCAATTCAAATTGTTACGTAATTTAAAGGCGAAGTTAAAAAATTAAATAATTCTTACACTACTGTAGGTTTCGAAATTTAATTCTATGATTGGTCCAGCAGTAAATACGAAAGGCTTCATTGATCTCATCATTACTCAACTCAAAAAAAAATAACCAACTTCTTAAATCATTTAAAAAAAATTAATCAACTTACATTTAAAGGTACCTTGTAATGTAAAAATCCTCACTGACAGTTTTTATCAACTGACTAGGAATGGAAGCAAACATGATATCCCACAAAGATATACAAAATGCAAATAACATTTTTGCTGCTCCTGTCAATCGGTTTCCATTAGGATTGCCATTTACTTTAATAAAAATTTTCGTATAACCGAATGAACGATTCAAGCGATGAAATGACTCAAAACATACCGAAGTACCCGTTAAGACGACAAGACAACAACAACCAATTAATAAAACGAACATCAGTGGGTCGCTCATTTTTTGTATAATTCCGTACAAACTAAAATATACAAATTTTTAAAACATCGAATGGATCATTATTGTAATTAACATAACTCACTTAATAAAAATTTGATGCGTACGAACTAAATCTTTGAGTTGTTCGCAAATCCATGTGTAGACACTTTCTTCATTTATTCCCAGTTTATCGCGGTACGCTTCATTCATTTTTTCGAACTTGTATCTAAAATATAAATTATCGACAACGATCAAAATTGTTTCATTCATTGATGTAAATTTAAATCATTTTCATCTATGGCCTACTGTAAACACCGAATTTCGCCAAAAAGAATTATTATAATCCAACATAACATACAATTCATAAAAATCATTAATAAACCATAAACAAATAAAAAAACAAGTTGAGCTGCAAAAATATGATAAAAGTATTCATCTTCATGAATAAAAAATGAATTCGTGTGTAGGGCAAGGGTTTTTTCATAAGTCCGATTGCCTTGAAGTGCCCAAGTTAAAAATGATGGAATAGCTACTGGAGCTGTTCCAAAACTAATAAGTGATAAAAGTATTGACCCTGAAAAATTCTTAATGAATAATTTTGATTCAACGTACTGGTAACATGTATTGGCTAACCTGCGGTAAAATTAGATAAAAAATAACCTTTTTTGCAATACTCCATTCGCTTTTTTTGAAAATCTTCATTCCTCAAACAAATCTTAGCCATCATTATTAAACTCAAATGTATCTTAATTTTATTAAAAATAAAAAAAAACTTTATGCATCGAATGCTCGAATTAATATCAAAATTGAAAACTTTACTTTTTTTTAGATCCTATCAGTGATATATAAAGGACAATCATCATTATAAAAGCTATTATCTGAAATATTATTTCTACCAATGTGCTCTTTTTAATCCCATTCGCTATTCCGTTGAAGAGTTTCAGTATCTAAATAAATAGGGATTATATTAGTGATGATGTAGTTTTAAAAATTGTATGAATATCTACCGTGGTGGCTAATAAAAGAAGCATACATGAAAGTAAAATTAGATTACCGAGAATTTGCAAGATTTTATTTTGGAAAGGGTATAGAAAAGAAGTTTTTATAATCTTTATGCTCCAAGAGAAATTCTCTTCCCATATTTTCATACAAATTTGCAGATTTTTGCACAAATTAGGATCTGTTCTAGGATCCATCTTAATTTTGAACTATAAGTCTTGATTTGTCAACGTGGTTACATTCGAATGCAAAGTAAAATTTTCTTTACCTAATTCAAGCTTACATGAAAATTCATGATCGATATGAAATATTCTTATAATACCTCTGCATACTCAGTCGATTACCGTAGAAATTGTCTTATGTGCCAATGTTTTTTTAATACTATAAATGGAGTACGGCGCACTACGCACAAAATTGTAACATAAGGTGTTGTACGTAAATTATTGTTTTATAGTGTTTACGAATTCGAATGATGTCTATATTCAAGTTTATCATATACATAGAACATATTACATATTACATAGAATATTTATAACATATAGAACAAGAAACTTGGGCTGTTGCTTTCGTTTTATTTTATAAATATTATCATGTTAATCAAATTTTGCTCCCTCCATAGAGGAAGCTATGTGATGGGTTCGAATATGAGTTTTTGAACCAGACCTCGTAAGACAATTTGGTTTACACATTTGTAAACTAGATTGAATTCCTAACACATATCTGTGGGTGTGTGTGTGTGTAACGCGTGTAGAGCATTACCTAAAAACGGTACGGTGAATCTTGTTAAATTAAATTGCATTTATTGTCAAATGTATCAAGGATGAAGGCCATAAAAATTTTTTATAGCACTGCGTGGCATAAGTCCACATTTATGGCACGCTTTTCGGTGGCATAAGTCGCACATTCTGGCACCGCGGCGTTCGCATCACACTCGCATACGCTCGTGCGCTAACCTCACTTTGTGGTACCAGAAAGTACGACTTATGCATCGGAAAAGGGGGCATAAATGGGAATTTAGCACAGTGCTATAAAATGTCGTACGATACTCGTGTCATGGTGACGTAGTTTAGGGCCCGAGCGCGCCAAAAAGTGTTACTTATGCCACTAGTATCGTAAAGTACTATTTTGATCACGGGGGAAAAAAATGTTTTTTTTCGGTTTATCATATAATTTAACATTTGCAACTTAATTTAATCATTGAAAAAGTCCTTGACATATTGTTTTTCTTTATCTATTTTTTAAAATTTTTTTTAAAATTTTCAAAAAAGAATTTTTTTGGACCTGAGACCATAACAAAATCTGGAGACAAGCCTTTCTCTTAATTCCTTAGTGTAATCTTCGCTCTTACATGATTACATTTTTTTTTCTTACATGGTTACTTGGGTTACTTGGGTTACTTCTCTTAATTCCTTAGTGTAATCTTCGCTCTTACATGATTACATTTTTTTTTCTTACATGGTTACATGATTAATTTGTGTTGTATTCGCTTTGACTTATGCAATTATTTTGACTTTGCCACTTGTGAGTTTACGTATGAAGGTATGCGCCATCTAGCGGTGAAGACTTAAAGCAGTACTATAGTATTTAAAGATATTGAAAATTAATCCAACATTTTTTGAAACACTTAATTTGTCATTTTTCGGTCTTGCAATAAATCAGTTGTATACTCATCAGTTTTACAAAAATTAAACTTCATAATTAAGTATCTTCATTTGAGTGGTCGCTTATTGATAATACTATTCATAAGCTTTATTTTAGTTTTCGTATTCTTATCACTGACATTTGTGAAATCATTATCAATACTTCTCGTGAAGGCTCGTATCCGTAATCGAAATTCAAAATTCTAAATTAAATACGTCGATAATATGTCACGGCAATATATGCTCTGAATCAAGTAAAGGATCAGGCGTTTCTTTTTTTGGCTTAAAAGTGAGTTCCATGAAAAAAACGAAATTTTAAACAAAATACAAACTACGAAGCGCGAGTGTAGCGTTTCCCACCTTTCGAATTAACTTTTTTTTTTCTATTCTCGCAACTTACACGCTCGAGTTCGATAATTAAACGCACTTTTTCACTAATCAAGAATCCATATTATAAAAATTGCACACTTCCTTGTTTCGAAACTCGCCCGTCTACGAAATTATCGCGTTCGTCTTGCAACTAAATCTAAAATAAACTAAAATAAAATAGGCAATGCACATGATAAAGCGAAATGGATTATAAAATTCCTGAAAAGGTATCGCTCGCGCGTGTAATAACCCGGGCGAAAATCCCTGGAACTTCAATTTCTCTCTCCGTTGGCCACACTACTGCATCATCACGACCATCATCGTCTTCACGGAGAGAGAAACGACCTCGCGCTTATTATTATATTATTATAAGTATATCGACGAATCGAAGAGTGAATAAATGAAAAAAAAGATCGTCTATAATATTAAATAATCGTGCGTATGTGTCGTGAACGAGAGATAGAGAGAGACGCGATTACATAAAGACTATTAATGCATTGGGTAATGGTGTTAAAACTTTCGTGTTATAGGCTATATATACGGCGAAAAAAAACCTGATTTTCTATGTGTAATACACACGTGCTGCGCTGCGAACGTAACTAGCTCTCTAGTCGAGATTCGCACGACGACGACGACGACGTCTTTCCCTTTTATCCGCAGGCAGTGTGTGTGCGGACGCTGATTTAATATAAAGGTAGAGAGAGAGAGAGAAAAGCTCGACACAGACACGCGGAAGTTTTTGGCTCGAGCGAGATTTCGAGAAGGGGTGAACGCGCGTATAGAGGAGACATAAAGGAAATCGTTAATGATGAATGGCCGTTTGATCCTCTTTTTTTTTCCTACTCGGTCACTGCTGCTGCGGTGTTGTATAATGGAAATGATTTTTGCCTCGTCGTACGGGAGAAAGTCAACGAGTCGAGACCAATACAGCGACGTTATAGATTATGCGAACTGTTATATAGTTTTCTACTGTACACACACCGCTGCATCTTTGTATAAATACACACAACAAACGATGAGCGCTCGAGCATTACGCGTTTTTCGCGCGTATAGCCAAAGCCTTGAAAGTGCAGCAGCATTAGCAACGAAACATATTATACAAGTCAAAAGTTCAAAATAATAGCCCGAACGCCATTCAATTTGCCTTATAAACATCGTAGCGAATACACAAATGCAACGTGTTACTTTCACTGGCTTAACTTGTGCTTTCTATTATTGCGCTCTTAGACGTCGTAGTTATAGAGCGCCGACGAGCGCATCTTTTTTAAATGACAAAAGCAGCAGCACCAGCTCCAGTGAGAGTCAATTTCGTTTTCGTATTTTTTTATTTTACGAAATGCGCGTGTAGTCCATTAAATCCTGGCTGTGTTTAACAATGGGAGTTTACACGTGGACACTATATGATGACACACAGAGAAGACAGAGAAAGTACGTTTTAAAGCTTAAAAAAAGTTGAGAAAATTTTCTGAAAACTCGATATCGCAAACTCGTGCAATTTGCAAAAAAGAGAAAAAAAATTGTCAGTGGGCAGGACGATGATAATTAAAAAGAGCGGCTAGGAGGCGATTAAGAAACCGCTATAGTAGCTGCTGCAGGATGCGTTATACTCGTATACATACTGTATACAAGAACAATTAGGCTCCGCGCGCTCAGTTGGCCAATATTTCAGCTCTAGTCGAGAAAGAGGTCGACGACGCGGTGCACAGGCACGACGCGTTGCATTGGCTGCGTTTTCTCATGTACATCCAATCGGTCATCGGTAAGTATCGCCGCAACGACGAAGACTTATCATAATCTCTGCGCCTGCGAGAAAGGATTTTTCGAGAAGTGGACCTCTCTGTATGATGCATTAGAATCGAGCCCGCGCGCGTGTGTGATATATGCTACACGATCTGCAGCGTCGTCATATGGAAAGGTGATTGTACTCAGAACTGCGCCAGGTTTTATATACATACATACATACATACACACATGGAGCATTGCAGCTCGCGCGAGCTGCAACTTTCAACACGGAAGCGTTGCACATTTGCCTGGGCTCGCGGCGGCGGCAAAATACGGCTCGGTGGATATAGGCTCCTTGCTCCTGCTGCTGCTGCTGCTGCTGCTGCTGCTGCAGCGCAAGCGAGTAGCGGCTTGTCTTTCGAACGAATCGCGCTGTGCAGTCTTGGCTAGAACGTCCGACTGTTGATATCGGAGTCTTTTAGGCTTTGGTTTCTACTACTGCTACGTTATACAGTTGTTATTATTTTCTCTGTTGTTTGTTTCGAGGTTTTATTACACACCGAGCGGAGCAGCAGCAGCGATCATAAACCCCGATTATTATACGTTGTTTTCTCTATCGAGGTGAGTGTGCCACACCGAGCTCTTATTTTGTTGTTGTTGTTTTGCTCCGTAATGGCAAGGGTTCGCTGACCCTTTCTCATGAATCACACTGGCGAAGGATTGAAAAATTATGCATAATAACTCCGTAACTCGAGTAAGCGATCGATTAATCAAAGGAAAAAAACAACGAATGATTATTCGCATTAAACGCACGTTTACCTCAAACTTTTAATTGATATTACTTTTTTTTTGTCCATCGATCGCCGCGCAACAGCGAATGACAAACAGACACGAGTTTTACATTACACATATACGTGTCACTCTTTTTTTCCTCAAATTTTTTCCATAACGATCTTTAAAGATTTAATCGTCGGTCGTGTGTGTGTGTATAGATCATCGTGGAAAAAAATTCTCAACAACAGCAGCGAACAAGGACGTTTTTTAAAAGGAAAATTTTTTCTTCTAACCGACGATGATGATGATTGCGATCGCGTATCGTACGGCACACCGATCTATCTTTATATATGCAAAGTCACGTGATCGCGTTGGAAATTAAATAGCCATCAAATGTCATCTCTCCCTCTCCGCTGCCTAACTGGTTATATTCGGTCATAAAAACAGAATTTTTTTTGCTTTTTCGAGAGAGAGAGAGAGAGAGAGATTAATAAATGAATCATCGAGCGCGCTCGCGATCCGCTTGTTTATTATATGTAGATGCAATTTTCGAAATCCGGATACGTGTAACATTATAATATATCATGGGATTTTTTTTTCTCGTAAATGATTAATTCATACTCCAATTAAGTACGCGCAGGTATACACGTACGCGTATTTAAATTGTGCGCTTGGCGATTTTCTCGAGTCTTTAATGTACCTCGCGCACTGATTATGCCGAGGATAGGATTGATTGTTTAGTTTTTGTTGTTGGCTCTTGATGGCCATAAACTGTACCAGCCAGCCAGCAACAATGTAAATTTCTAATTTTAACGATTGTAACTAACTGCGATATAGTAAATTTTCCATGTCAAATATATTAATTCGAGAGCCTCAACGAGGTATTTAGATCACGTGAAAAGTGGACGTTGGGTACGATTAATCTTAAACTGACACAGCTCGTGATTTTTATAATAGAGTTATTATAAAAAATAAGAATCTGATCCTTCATCGTACGTACTGTTCTTATACCGTATGTTGAATAATATCGTGAATTAGTTACGGCACTGCGATACGACCCCAATAAAAAATCCAAAATCTGCAGTATACATATCGTACATTTATATAATTAGAAAGTTTATAACGTACACACACACATACCGATTCTGCAATATACCGATGATAATATAAAAAAAAAGTAAGTTTACACTTATCCAATAGCAATTCTAATTTCCTGCCGTGCGTCCAGAGTGGAAAAATTTCCGAAATTCCGCGATACACTTATCTATCCGTACGACGATGATACGGCTTCTCAAATTGCCACAAGTGCTCGGCGAGTAAATGAAGAAATAGCAGTAGTGTAGTACCGTTAAAAGGCGAGCGAGATCCCTTAATGCGCCTCGTGCTCCAGAGCGAGCCGCGCGGGGAGCAATGACCCGCGCGTGCCGGCACGAGCCACAGGCAGGACACGGATCGCTTTCTATAATAACGATACGGCTCGACGTTACGAGACAACCTATTTTTCTTCTTTTCTCATCGTTGCTGCGCCAGATGATGATCGATGATAAATAAAGCTCGTGCACGCGCACGTGTGTGTAATGTGTATACAGCTTTCGAGCTTTAAAAGTCTCGATTCGCAATGACTAGTTCGATTTTTATCATCTCGAACACCTGTTCGTAGCCACGCATGGTCGATCGTTTCTATATCATTTTTCCTTATAGCTAAATTATGCCAACGTGTTAGTTCAACGACGACGACGACGACGAATATTTAGCAACTGGCGCGCGCGCGCGCACGGAAAGGAGGAAAATAGAAAGGCGCGATATACGATAAGTATACGAAATTTCGCAGAAATTTGCTCGCGCTTACACAAATCGGAAAAGCCTCGAGCGAGCCTATGTGTGTGCAGTTGCATATTGCGAATTGTAGGTTTGAGTGTTAAGAGGCCATTATGCCTCGGGAGCTGTTGGATTATAATATGCTATACGTACACCTAGACAAACACACGTATAACTTGTCTGAACGATTTTACTCGCAGCAGCAGCAGCAGCTGAGACTCGTCGTGAATCTTTTGGCTTATCGCGAGGGGGCAAAAATCTTTCGTTTACTCTAATCTTGATGAATGACTTGGGTGAGCAATGGGTCACGTGCGACGTAAGCTCCCAAAACTTAGTATCGAAGAAAGATACGATTCAAAAACTGAATAGAACCATCATAGGTACAACGTTTCATACTTTATTTATACACTTGTAGGACACCATTTACACTTGTAGGAATTAGAGAATTTTCCGACGCCATCTGTTGGTCAATAATTATAATGTTTAGGGTTCAATGTCTTCCTAAGTTCGCAATGTAAAAATTATTCATGAATTACTTTTAATGAACATTTTACTTTAAAATTACAATAGTTGTTCTTAAAAATCAATGATTCGCTTGTGAAAAATAAAATAATCAATATTAAAATTAATGGAACGTTACTAACATTAAAATGAAAGTACATTTATGTAAACTCATAAGTAAAAACGCTAATTTTGCAATTGTTTTATGAAATTTAAATACGATAATCACATTGAAAGTAAGGCATTATTCTTGAAAAATACAAAATTTTAATGCATCGAGAACTACGACAAAAGTGTTGAAAGCTCCACAGGCGCGGGGTAGTTCATAAGTTAGCGCTAGATGGCGTACGGACGAATTTTTTGGAAACCAAACAAGAAAAAGTAAAGTTTTAGCATTAAATGAGAGTTCACTTATTACGAAGTTTTGTTGTAAGCAGCGTTTTGTTGAGCGCATTTTAAGATCTCTGTATTCTATCATGCAATTTGCTTTTAGTATTTCACTTGAATTTTCAAGCAGAAAATTTTTACAGCTCCATGTACATGGTATACCTTTAACTCTTTCGAAATCGATTTAATATGACGCGTGATATTATCAAGACCTAAGATTTGTCCCTCCATTTCAAATCTCAACAGCTTCTATACTCGATGCGAACTTGAAACGCCTGATATCCGGTTGGGACCGAAACCTGAATTCATATCGGTTGTTGTTGTTGTTGCTGCCTTACGAGTACTCGCGCGCGTCGAATCATCTCGAATGGAAGCGTACAAAGGTGGAGAAATGCGTCAGGGAAAATTTGATCGGAGGTATATAATGTATATAAAGCATTACGGTGTGGTATACAAGAAATAAAACCTGATAAGTGGTGCTGTCTTGAATGTCCTGCCACGAGCCTGTACAACGATATGCGCGTGATAAAAAGATATAAACAACAACAAAAAATTCGATTTTGCTTATTCTCATACACCACAGCTGTGGCCCTGGTAGAAGTGTCAAGCATCAATGACGACTAAAAAAATTGGTCATTTAAAATGTTTTGCTTCAAATACATCGATTTACATCGATTGACTTATTTTCGGTGATTTTTTTGTGAAAGTCATGTTAAAAATATTGAGCGCATTTTAAATGATCTGAAATTGACTATTTAACTGCTTCAAAAAATTTAGACCAGTCAATAGCACTTTGAATATGATATGATGCTTTAAAACTCTACCGCTAGATGGCGAGTACCGTTTTGTCTGTAAATCTGTAAGTGGCAAAGTAAAAATAATTGTATACATCTAAGAAGTTTCAGAAAAAATTTTCGATGCTTCCAAAATTTTGTGTTGAATTATGATAATTTTTACCAGAGGACGTGGATGTAGAAAAAAGGACGAAATTAACCAGTTCTTATCCAAGTCTAGCTCGAAGAAACAACAAGAAATGTCGCAGCGATACGTTTCGTTCCGAATTACAAGCGCAACAACTGCGCGACAACGCGGAAATTCAAATATTACTTTTTTTTCCGTTTTGCAGTCGAGTCCGATGAATTTACCTACCTCGATACAATTCGTATGTACAAGAGCATTGTAATAATGCTTCTTATACAATGTTGTAAACGCACGCGTCCGAGAGTGCGTGACACGCGCAAATACCGCGAATATATAATATAAATGCAATTCATTCGTGCGCGCCCGCCTTGTAAGTTAAGCGCGTAGGTGGACGAACGCAGTCGTGCGTATATAATGTAAAATATTTGCGTACGCGCGCATTCACGGTCAGCCGTTACGTCTGTGTAAAACTTTTTTTTTTCTCTCTCTCTCTCTTTCTTCGTTCGAGCATGATACATAGTACAAGGTACTTAAATCTACGTTAAACAAAAAAAAAATGTCTTCGTGCGTACGTGCCTATGCTCGAGTACGCATGAAAACTATAAACTCTACCTTTGCCCAAGGACATGCTTGTAATCAACAGGAGCGACTCGACCGGTTTTTCTCCCTTTTTTTATAATTTCCAATGTATATAACATTACCGCGTAAAATAAATTCGCAAGTACATACACATTTCCCGGAGACATTCGTTTGTTCATCATCTCGATTCTCTCGTATGATTAAGCAAAACAATTGCGGCATTAGAAAAAGTGTGTAGGCGGCGATTATTAATGCGCAATCGCCCGGCGCGCGGCGCGCACGTGCGCACGTGCGGCTCAGCCTCGTGTGCATCCGAGCGTACTGCACGTCCGCGAGCGTATACGAAATTAGAAAAAAAAAAAAAATAAATAACAGACGTCGAGACATATACGCGCGTAACTACTCCTACGGAGCGATGCACACGCGATTCGTGTATATACCACTATCAGTCGCGACTCGAACTTTGAAATTACAATACCGCGCCCAATTTTGATAATTGAACGCGGACACCTGTGTGTGTGTGTGTTTGTGTGTGTGTGCGGGGGTGCAAGGGGGGTCATGTCCAATAACGATCGTTGTCGTTGTTGTTGCTGCCTGCAGCTGCAGCTGTCATCGTACAATCATCGCCGTCGGCGGCTGCGGGGCCGCTGCAAATTTTTGAGGCTGCTCGGTTATTGCGCTCGACGCGTCGAATCGTTGCTGCTGAAGCTCGTCCGCCTCGTAGTCGTCTGCTGCGTCGTCGAGCCCTGGAAATTATTACACATCAACGGCACAACAGTCAGAATCGTTATTATTATTATTATTACTATTATAATAATTACATAGTATTATTTGCTATTATTATAATTATTATTATCATGACCGTGTGACCCTGCGGCTAAATGCACGAGTATAGCGGCATAGATATTTTTGCGCGCGCGAATTAAACCCGCGCGCTTCGAAATAACAACAACGACATTGTAACGTTGCGGTCTCTGTACTGTATAAAAAAAAAGAGGTATGATGCACACGCGCAATCGTCGCGGACACGTGCATACATTTCCAAATGTATTGCATTCGAAGAAGAAGCGCCGAGTAGTAACAGTAGGCCGCAGAAACCGCAGGAGCTGTATAGCTATGATACATTCATACACGTACAGTACATTGCGCTAGTGCGAAAATAAAATCTGAGCGCATCTCGCGTGGAAAAATACGCTGTAATGTAAAAAAGTCGAAGCCTGCACTTATATGTACCGGTGATAGTTTTTATATATCATCGACTCGATACAACGTGTGTGTGTATCGATGAAAATTATGTCTCTCTGAGGTGTAATGACATCACATCGTGTACCTGTACGATATACATAAGTACAGGCTAAATATTATTATGATATATATTATCGATACAAAACGTGTCTCGTACGGCACATTTGAAGTTTCTTTCTCTCTCTCTACTTAACCGTACGTTATACATAATGCAGCCTAATATCCGTTTCCTCGCGAGTTATATAGAGGTGCACTAGCACAGCAGCAGCAGCAGCAGCAGTGTGTGTCGCAATATATAACTCGACGCTCCGCAGAGCTACTCAGCTGCTATATAGGTATATATAACGTAATTATACGCGTACCTAGCGAGCGCGACTTAATCATGTCTAAGTCTCTCTCTCTCTCTCTCTGGAGGTGCGCTATAACGACATCTTATAACTCGCACAAGACACTAGACGGCGTCGGCGGGGGCTTGAGTAACGAGATTTTTGACGTTTAACGATATAATCGCGCGAGCTCGGGTACTCGCGACGAATTTATACGGAATTTTTTTTTTTCATGTATATTATCGTTCGAAGTCGAATGAAGTACGCGTACGAATAATTATTAGCCAAAACTTCAATGAGCCTGCACTCGCTCGTATGCTCGTTGCACAAGTCCGTATTCTCATATGTATACGCGTTCTACGTTTCGTACTTTACGCGGAGAGCCGCAGAAATTGTAAAAGACCGACGCGGTTGCGACCCTCCTTGCGTAGTCGAAATTGCGGTTGCATGACGTCTTACTTTGTAGGGATGCGCGTGTACCCGATTTTTACCCGAGTTTCACTCGATTCGGAAGGAAAATTCGGGTATTCGAATTATTTCTATCCGTTTATACGGTCAATTCTAAGGGAAGTCCAATGGCTGAAAATAATTTCTGCCGATATAAAAAAAATTTTTTTTGATGTAAGAAATGTCACCGAATTCATTACATTTTTGAGACGGTCTATCACCATCTTGGAGCATCCCAAAGTTGGCATTTTTGGCATTTTTCCGTAATTAATAATTGTCGCAAATATAAAAATAATTTCTAACTCAGTATAGAGTGATTTGAACGAAAAAGTGCAAAATAGCTTTTTTGTTAGAAATGTTTCAATTTTTTATAACTTTGTAATCAGATATTAAACAATTTGGTCACATATTAAATATTTGATTATATTCAAATTAATTATGCCATCTCATTTTTTTATTTAATGATACAAAATTAATTGACAATACACAAATAGAGTCAAGAAAATTTTCATACAATAGCTCGGGTGCGAACGGTTTCTGGGTAAATCATCCACTCTTAGCGCTTCTTGCATGATATGCTATTTCCATTACATATAATTCAGAGAAAAATACATTATAGAGAATTATAAACAGATCTAAAGGTTGCTACATATGACACCGAAGATTTTATTATCTGGAAGAAATAGTTTAAATTAAAATCATTGTATAATTCAAAGAGACAAAAGTCTCACAGTGCTACAAGTTTCTAAATTTAATTCGAAGGTTGGTCCAGCAGTAAGTGCGAAAGGCTGCAACGTTCTCATCATTATAAATAATAACAGCCTCCTTATTTTTGGTGAATAAATTTCACCACTAATTTCACAGCTGTAACAATAACATAGCATAAAAAATGTTTAAAGAAATTAATTGACTTGCTTTAAAAAGTACCATGTAATGTGAAAATCCTCACTGGCGATTTTTAAAAATTGACTAGGAATACAAATAAAAACAATAGCGCACAAAGTTACGAAAAATGCGAATGACATTTTTGCTGCTCCTGTCAAATCGGTTTCCATTAGGATTACCATCTAAATTCATAAAAGTATTAGAATAGTTGAACAATTCATATTGGTTACACGACTCAAAACATACCGTGGAACCCGTCAAGATTACCACAAGACTACAACCACTTAATAGAACGAGCATCACAGAGGATGATTTTTTTTGTACAAGACTATAGTACCTAAAATTTACAAATTTTCGAAACGTTGAACGAATAATAATTTTATAATTTCTTATAACTTACTCGATACATAATTGATGCCAATTAATTAAATCTTTGAGTTGTTCGTACATCCATTTGTTGGCAATTTCTTCATTAATCTCCATTTTGTGATTGTATTCTTCATTCATTTTTTCGATTTTGTATCTGAAACATAAATGATATATATTTATCAAAATTGTTTCGAATATTGCATTATTTCTGCATATTATCGCTCACTGATAACACCGAATTTCACTCATAATAAACAATATAGTCGAACATTGGGTATAGTTCAAAGAACCGATTAATAAACCATAAATGAATATTAAAAAAAGTTGAGCTGCAAAAATGTGATAAAAGTATTTATCTTCATCCACGAAAAATTCAGTGTGAAGAGGAAGGTTCTTCTCAAAAGTTCGATTGCCTGGAAGTGTCCAAGTTAAAAAAGGTGGAATAGCTACTGTAGCTGTTCCAAAACTCATCAGCAATAAAAGTATCGATCCTAAAAAATGTCTTAATAAATAAATATGATTCACCTTACAGGAAACTGCATTTGCTAACCTGCTTGAAGATTAGATAAATGATACCCTAATCTGCCATATTCTATCTTCATTTCTTGAAGATCTTTATACTCTGACCACATTCGAAACATCAATATTGTGCCTTTATAAATCTTATTTTGATTTAAAATATAAAAATTTACATTATCATATTTTTTAAAATAACTGAGACTTATTAAAAGGCCTTACATTTTCTTTAGAGAGTACCATGAACAAATATGAGAGTATCATTATTGTAAAGGCTACTAGCTGAAATAGCATTTCAACCAGAGTGCCAAATTCAATCCCAGTTTCCATATCTTTGATGAGTTTCAGTATCTATATATGTAGATAAAAATTATTACTGATTATGCAATTAGTAAAGTCTTGTACACACGTACCGTAGTGACTATTACAAGAAGCAAACATGAACATAGGGTTAGGTTGCCGAGTAAACCAACGGTTTTGTTTTGGAAAGGGTATAGAAAAGTAATCCTCAAAATCCTTTGGTTCCAAGGAAAATTATCTGACCATACTTTTATGGCCATTTCAAGACTTTTGTCAAAATCCGGATCTGTTCTATTATCCATTTTTGTTTGTAACACTAACCTAACGTGGTGACTAAAAAACAAAATAAGGTTTTTTTTACTTATAACTGAAGCTTATGTACAAGTTTTTTAATAGATATAAAGCATTAATTATGACCTTGCGAGCTTTGTCAACTGCCGCAGAAATTGTCATGAACACTTTTTTGCGCTAATTTTTATTTTTAATACCCCTATTGTTTCACTGAAGGTAGCGAGGTAAAAGAAATGAAAAAACAATCAATTCGCTTTTTGTTTACACAAATTTGTATTAATCAATCTTAACCAGACTTACTTTATTTACGAAATGAGCTTATCCCTCTTCAGTAACGATGTTCCTAAACTCAAAATTAGACCTTTTTTACGGAATGTATTTTTTCATAATTATGTAATTTTTGTCAACGCGTTAATTTTATTCGAATCTTTTAAAATGGGCTATTGCCGTATCGTCATTATTTTAACAAAATTCAAAAGTTCTCCTTTTAATTATAAACGTTTCTTTAGTTTTGATAACATTTTTAATTTTATAGCACTGTGGGGCATAAGTTCACATTTATGGCACGCTTTTCGGTGGCATAAGTCGCACATTCTGGCACCGCTGCGTTCGCATCACACTCGCATACGCTCGTGCGCTAACCTCACTTCGCGCTACCAGAAGTGCGACTCATGGCTCGGAAAAGGGGGCATAAATGTGAACTTTGCACAGTACTATAAAATGTTGTTCGATACTCGGGCCATAGGGGACACTTTTCGGCCCAGCTATTAGGACCCTGGCTGCGCTCGGGCCCTAAATTACGCCGTGCCAAAAAGTGTTACTTATGGTCCTTGTATCGAAAACTACTATACTTTGAATATTCCACATTTGAATGACTTCATGACAATTTCGAGGTCACTAAAAACAATAGTTTAAATAAATGAACAAAGATTTTTTTAATATATAAACATGTAAATAAATACGCCTCAATTGTAGAGTTCAAACACGTGCACGAAACTCTAGAAAAATTTCGTCAGCTCTACATCAAGCTTATGCCATATCAGAGCCTGAAAAATTGATGACTGACTCAAACTTGACTTTACATTACATTCCGGGAATCTCAAAGTTTACAATTTTGATATTTCTATGACCTTAATTACCACCCAAATCTTAAACTCTGCAACCAGTTGCTCTATGAAGTAAATCTTCATTCGGACCCTCGTCAGACATTACTTTGTCGAGGACCCTGACCAGCTGCTTCGCTAGATCGTTGTCTTTTCAGTACATTTCACATCCTCCATATTGATTTTGTGCAATTCTTGCTCGGTACACTATTTTCATTCATACATAAAATATAAATTGAAAAATATAGTTTGAAAAAAGTTATTGCGAATTGTAAACAGATCTAAAGGCTGCTACATATGACAAAGAAGTTTTAATTATCTAAAAACAATAGTTTAAATTTAACTCGTTAAATCATTTTAAGACGATTCAATCCGTATAAAGAGCAAAATAATCTTACAGTACTGCAGGTTTCTAAATTTAATTCTATGTTTGGTCCAGCAGTAAATACGAAAGGCTTCATAGATTTCATCATAATGAATAATAACATCTTCCGTATTTTTGGTGAATAAATTTCTCCATTCATTCCACAGCTCGAATAAAATAATAAATAATTGATTAAATTATGGTAAAAAAAATTGATGAAATTATGTTAAAAAGTACCATGTAATCTGATAATCTTCACTAGCAATTTTTATGAGCTGACTAGGAATAGAAATAAAAATGATAACACACAAAGCTATAGAAAATGCAAATAACATTTTTGCTGCTCCTGTCAAATCTGTTTCTACTAGGATTACCATCTGCAATTAATAAAAATATTCGTATAATTGAACAATTCAAATCGATCCAAATGTTTATAGAACATACCGAGGTAGCAGTCAAGACAATCATAGAACTTGTTCCAGTCAATATAATGAACATTAAAGGCTTACACATTTTCCGAACTATATCATAAAAACTAAAATTTACAAAGGTTAAAAGATGATGATTATATATTATTTAATATATCTTACTCAATACAAATTTGATGCGAACGAACTAAATTTTTGAGTTGTTCGCAAATCCATAAGTTGGCTTTTTCTTCATTAATAGCCATTTTGCAATTGTACGCATTACTCATACGCTTGATTTGGTATCTGCAATATCAATTGTGCACATTTATGTAAATAAATTTTATCTCAATTTGAAACATTTTGCTTCCTCATAGAGGAAGCTTTGTGACAGACCGATTTTCGACTTTCATAACTAATAATCGTAGAGTACTTTTACATATATATTCTTAAACTAGATCGAATTGCTGACACATGTCTGTATGTGT
>CACVKI010139110.1:8975-102250 GCA_902732785.1 Trichogramma evanescens
ACATATATGTATAAGACACACGAGCCGTATACGCGTGCAGCGAGAAATAAGAAAAAAAAGGAGCGAGAAACGACGATGTATTGCCACGAGACTCGGATATTTATCAGAGAGAGAAGAGAGGGTGCCGGTGATTGGATTTATAGACTCCACCTGTGACCGGACTCGCCGCTGCTCTCTAATGGAATAAGAGCTTTCGCGTGATTTTCGGCTTCCACTTGTGCACCTCTACCTTCTCTCGCGCCGCAATTGATGCATCGTGTGTCGTGCGCTGCCTTTGTCTTAGGAGCTTTTTCCGCTTTACCGCGCGTTGCGATAATTACGATCTACGAGCTATTCATCGTCGCAACGGATTTTTCGCCCCCCGCGCGCACGTTTCCGTGATATAAATATTTCTTTGTTCAACTTTGCCCGTTTCAATGTAGTATACGTGTATTATTTAATTTAATTTGGGAAACTTTTAGCTCGAGAGCATAAATGCGGCTTTATTTGATAAAATCAAAAGCGTATAGTCGTGCGCTGTGCGCAACCGAGAAAATGTAATTGGCTCGAAATGTAAATTAAATTGCGCGTTATGTGAATAATAGAACGAGTGCGCAATTGGACGCAGAAATTATTAACGATTTCCACGAGTTTCGTTGTTTCGTTAATCGAGCGCGAGCCGAAGTTTCATCGAGAGTTTATAAATAATTCCAATTCGTGAATTAGTTGCACACGTGAAAAAACGACGTCGCGCCAGACTGGAGCGCATCCGCGACGAGATGATTCGATAATGCTCGCGAATCGCTGTCTCGTTTCAGTGTACATTATTACAAGTTCATTTGGCGGCACGTGTTTAGTAATGTGCTTCGCGAGTCGCTTGCATCGATAAATTTGAAATCGATAATGATCGTTTTTTATGCAAAGTCGATCTTACTCCACGGAAATTCAGGCGAACTATAGAGCAAACAACTTGCTACGCGATCTGTAACAACATCATTATGCTTGCCTGCACGTGTACATAGTAAAATTATCGACAGGCGGTGGCTTTGAAGGCACTGGCTGGAGTAGCGTTGATTGGTGCAGCGGCCGCCCTCGCCTCGAACCCCGTGCTCTTGCCAATCAGCGTCATATCCGGCAAAAGACGACGCAGAAGACGTTCGACTGGAGATGCGCTGCTGCCGGATCAAGCTGGTAACGGCGGTGGCGGCATCAGCGGCGTCGACAATTACGCGCTCACCGCTTTGCTGCAGGGCTACATCCAAGCCAAGCCCAACAAGGTTTGTATTATATGGATTTATCTCAAAGACAGATGCTTTACGTATACACGTAACCTTCGTGACTTTTGCCTAAATGGGGATTAGAGGAGCTTCGGATCGATCGGATGAGAATATTCTCGAAGAAAATGAAAGATTAGCTCAAAGTTCTCTGGGGGAAAGTATCGTATCATTTTTCCTTTGATATTTGTTGTTTCGCGTCGATGGTAAAAGAAATTCAATTAAGCGTGCGGTGCGGAGTTGGAAAAAAATGTCGCGCTGGAAAAGGGACAAGAAAAACATTCGCCTCGTTCTTTTTTTTTCAATAAAATAAATAACGAGCTATCGCGAATGCAAATACATTTCGCTTTATTTTCTTCGAGGGCGAAGCTTTTTTCCGCAACAAAAAGCTAGCGGTGATTTACATGAAATGAAAAGACCAGGTGATGTCCGATCGAATTTTATACACAGAATGCATATCACAAGCGGTCCTTCATGGTGTTATTTATTCGCCGTACATTAGCATATCGAAGGGCTTTACGCGAAATCAATCAAACTCGAGGGAAATTCGCTCGGGTCCATCTAACCGGTCGCGAGAGCCACTGAATATTCAATTGTTAGCTCTCGGTCGAGATATCAAAGAGCTTCGCCGGCGCCAAGCAGCTTATCTGTATATATACTAGAAAATTATTATAAACGATTTTATTCAAATAATAACTTATGAATAAATATAAAATTCAAATATAATTCAGATTACATATTTTGAAATAGAATAAATCAATATCATTATTAATGTTAAACTTTAAAATTCATTAGTTATTTTAAAAAATGAAGTAAGTGTGTGATCTGGAGATGATATTATTAATCACCGAAAGATATATCAATCTTGTTTGAATAAAGGAATTTCGCGTGATTATGTGCTCGCAGGTATCAAAAGGCGAGACTGAAACTGGCGAAAAGCAGCAGCAGCATCAGCAAGAACTGGTCATAAGTCCCGAGTGCGTGGCTCGGCTCGCTTGCAACGTGCATCGAGATTATCTGCTGGAGCTGGACAAAAATCGCGAGCTGTTCGCCGGCAACGACACCGAGGCTCAGGCGCTGCACGGCCTCGAGCACTGGTTCGACAGCTTGTGAGTATACAACCTGAATGACGCGTAATTACATGCAAATGAAATTTATGCATTACAATAAGGTATAGGAGCGCGCCGAACTCGAGCTTACACAAAATGTGTTGATATTTACGTAGGCGCGCGCGCGCGTGCGTCTATGAAATTTTAATGAGATACTCGTGTAAAATCGATTCCCTTTGCTGTCTCTCGAACACGCGTCGTGTGTATACACAGGAGCGCACGACGATTTCTCATAAACTCGAGCGAGAGCGAGAGATCGACGACGCTCCATTGCTTCGATGAAGGGCCATTGTCGGCGTGAGTTTACTCGTGCAACTTTGAAAAGGCTTGATTGGCGATTCGCCGCTGCTCGCAGATGAGAGATTCAATGATTATGCTCGTGCCTCGACTCGGCGGGCCTTTCAGTCGAGCGAGCTTTTCAAAAGAAGTACTCGCATTTTCTGCCCGTAATAAGAGTGCGTGCGCGTGAATACGTGCTTTTGTCGAGTCGCAGTCAGATCGCCCTGCGCTTCGTTACCGGATTTCATTAGCCTCGATGGTCAAAACAATGCGATCGAAACAATATGCTCGTACCAGGGGGTTGTAACATTACCGATTGTTCTATCCTACGAAAGTCTAAATAGCGTTTCTTGAAAAATTTCAAGCGAACGATACTTGAAAGATAAAATGAATAGCTCATTCATGGATTTATTTTTATTTTTCAGAGTTCACAGTAACATCCTGGTGGCGGATTATCTCTCTAATGAAGTAAAAGCTATGATTCAATCGGCAGTAGAAATTGGATCGAACAGGAATGCTACGTGCGATGTATTTTCTTGCTTGGATACGCCGCCACCGTCAGCGAAATTGCCTGACGATAAGAAGACTCACTGATAATACTTGAGATACTTTTTTTACCCAATGTATTAGCAATTTTTGTATTACGATTACTAATATATTGTAAATATTTGTAACCTTCAGAATCATTGATACATTTAAAATATATAATGTTTTGCTCCGATTCATATTCATTGCATTTCCAATCCTCTTAATACGTAAATTTGATTCTCATTATTTTCGAAGTAGCCAAATTTATCAGGAGTTTTCAAAGTCATTTAAGACTCCGCTCATGTCAGGAGCTTTTTTATTTAGTTTCAGTTTGAAACTTTTACAAAGTCTTCTTAATATAACTGGTAGTAAATGAATAATTGTAGAAAATATTTGATATTTTTGGAGGTACCTTCCGAGCAGTAAATTATGTCGTTTTAAAGATAAATTATTGAAAACGACCAACTTAATTTTACCAATGATTTAACACAGCATTAAAATTATACAATTAATGATCGTATCAAACTCGAATATGTTTCACTCACGAACACAATTTACGTTGGTAAGAGATATTAAATGGATAAAAATTTTACATTTAGGATTTTCACACGACATTCATCTTTAACTCTAATTCATTCACGCCAAGACTTGAGAGGATGAAAAAATACTATACGTACTCACATACTATACATACACTAACTCGGATTGGGAAAGTAATTCAATAAAAAATATTCCTACGATTATCGCGCTGGTCTCCGCTCGCCCGTACGTACGCTCGGTTTTTACAGGTTTACCCCTCATGCCTAACGCGACTAAAGAAGTTTCACTTCAAAAATTCAATTATACAGTTTAATTGAATTATAGAATATATTATAGAATTATTAAAAATTATATTGTTTATTAAATGCTTCTTAAAAACTTAATAAAAAAAAATATATTTTATACTGATCCACACCATCTTTGGTTATTTTTTGTAGCGAAACGAGATTTATTTGATTTTCTCTGTGAAATCACAAGTTTTAATTTTATGTAAGCCATTTAATATATTTTTTCAATGAATAACCATATCTGGATTTATAATGAATTTTTTTTCCTATTGCCGCTCAACATTCATCATCAAAATTGCATACTTTCAAATGCGTCTTATAAGCAAAATATTGTGAGCAATGAAAAATCCGTAGTACAAAAATAGGCATTCACACTCAACGATTCAGATTTAGACTCATTCTAAAATAAATGACACTAGTCCTTAATTGTCAATATGCTTCGCGCACGTTAGAATCAATTTTTAATATCAAAAAGAGTTTTCGTTTTAATATAACTTTGATGGAAAAATGTTTGTAATTCAATAGATGTGAAATACATAACGTAATTTCTTCAATAATATAATTATAATGACTTAATTTTGTTTCTTTAACAGCTATATGCATGCAGCATGTAGCGCATTGTAACACGCACGACGAAACACCGTGCCGGGCAACATACATATGGAGAGCTCATGCATTCCACGTCTGATGCAAACAGAACGAGCTCAGCTCTACGCTTTTCGCCAGATTCCCCGATAAGTTCGATCATCACAGAAAGATTAATTGTTAAAAAAGACCGAAAGTGAGAAAAATAGAATCCGGCAATTTATTTCAGTGTGCAGTCAGGTAATTTTCATATTGTGAGAATGAAATTACAAAAATAACATAACCTAATACTCAATATAATTGGGATTATTTCAGCATGAAAGAGGAACCTACTGATATGTCGGTTATTCAAAATAATTTCGAGATGGTTGATGAGAAATCCGATCTGAAAAACTTCCAATTCTTATAGATTCCACGAAATATTTCAGTAAGTGTTGATAATCGTAATTATGCAACTCGAATTCTAATTATATGTAACTCATAATTCATTTTTTAAAAGACCCGTACATTTCGAAAAGGGTATAAAAATCATCTGAGTGAACTTGAAGACAAAATGGAAATAGTTTTTGAATGTAAAGACGTCAAGCCCCTCAGTAATTCATCGGCAGTTAAGAAAATTGACGATTATTCTCAAGATTATTTGTGGAACTTAGCAGATAGTAATGATCGTAAAACTCAAAGCTTAATTAAAATAGAACCCACAGAGGAAGTGAAACAAGAATTTTGTGCTGAAGTTTCGGAAGAATCGAATTTGAATTTCGACTGTGAACTAGTCGAACAAAATAAAAAAGAAGGAATTACAAAAGAGTTTTACAACGAGCATAGACTCAAAACAGACACTAATACAGTACATAAAGATATAACCTACCCATGTGAAATATCCAAAAACAAATTTTCAGATAAGAGTAATTTAAGTAGGCCTGTCAAATCATTTCATCGATGTATTACACATTTATGTGATACGTGTGGCCAGACATCTTCACAACAAGGTCATCTCGAAACTCACAAATACGCGACGCACAAGGTTATCACATATAATGCATGTGATACATGTGACATATGTGGAAAGACATTCTATTTTAAAACCAGTCTCCAAACTCACATCGATGAGATACACAAAAAAATAAGACACCCATGTGATGTGTGTAGAAAGACTTTTCCACATAAAAGTTATCTCAAAACTCACATTGACACGGCGCACATGGGTGTCACATATTCATGCGATATATGCGGAAAGAATTTCTCAGATAAGAGTAATCTAAAAAGGCATATTGAATCGGTGCATCATAAAATCACACATGCATGCGATACATGTGGCAAGACATTTACACAAAAAGTTCATCTCAACAGGCACATCGAATCGGTGCATAATAAAATTACTCATGCATGTGTTACATGCGGCAAGACATATACACAAAAAAGTAGTCTCAAAAAGCACATCGAATCGGTGCATAATAAAAATACTCATGCATGTAATTTTTGCGGAAAGTCTTTTATTCATAAACGTTATCTCAAAATCCATATCGACTCGGTACACGAAGGCATTGCACATACATGTGACATATGTGGAAAGACATTCTCTTTTAAAATCAGTCTTCAAACCCACATCGAATCGGTGCATAATAAAATTACTCATGCATGTAATATTTGCGGAAAGACATTTACACATAAGAGATATGTCAAAATCCACATCGATTCAGTGCATCATAAAATTACTCATGCATGTAATTTTTGCGAAAAGTCTTTTACTCGAAAAGGTTATCTCAAAATTCACATCGATTCGCTACATAAAGGCATTGCAAATACATGTAACATATGTGAAAAGACATTCTCTTCTAAACTCAATCTCCAAACTCACATCGATGCAATACACAACAGAATCAGACACCCATGTGAAATATGCGAACAGATATTTACATATAAAAGAAATGTCAGAATCCACGTCGATTCAGTGCATCATAAAATCATACATGCATGCGATACATGCGGCAAGACATTTATACAAAAAAGTAGTCTCAAAATGCACATCGAATCGGTGCATAAAAAAATTACTCATGCATGTAATTTTTGCGAAAAGTCTTTTACTCAAAAAGGTCATCTCAAAATCCACATTGACACGGCGCATATGGATGTCACATATCCATGCGATATATGCGAAAAGAATTTCTCAGATAAGAGAAATCTCAAAAGGCACATTGATTCGGTGCATAATGATGTCACATTATGTGCGAAAAAAAAATTCACACGAAAAGGTCGACCATGGTCCACATTGATTTAATGCACAAAGGTGTCAGACATAAATGTGACATATGCGAAAAGAAGTTTACGAGAAAGAATGATCTCAAAAAACACATCGATGAAATACACAGTGGCATCGAATGGCGGAAAAAAGTTCTCAACTAAGGGTAATTGCAAAACCCACACCCACTCAGCGCATAAAGTTACTACACGTACAGGTGGTATACGTGGAAAAAAATATGAACAAAAGGAAAATAGTCTCAAAAACTACACCGATACGATGCATCACAACTTAATGAACGTATAAAATTTAATTGACTTGTTCAGAAGTTTCATTTGAAAATTTTCATTTATAATAATACCATTATTTCCTCCAATGTTATTTCATTATGTAAAAACAGTGTTTGAATTTTTAAAAAATCAATAAATTTTTGGAGGTTCTCAGCCTCAAATAAAGCTCAATATAGTAATTGTAATGCTAATGAAATGTTGAGCTCCTTAAGTTGATGTCAATTTTTGATCTCATTTTGGCTCAAGATAAGAGTAATTCAACCAATCAGAAGCCGCTTCAAACAGATTGACTTTTCAGTCAATCACTTTTGTGTATGAAAAAATACTAATTAATAATAATAGAATACAATAAATTAATATTAAATTACATATGAGATAATATAAAATGCTATAAAAAAAGAGAAAGAGAATAAATTTCATCGATAAAAAGGCTTACTCGTGCTTTTCCTCGGTAAAACACATGACATTTTTCGTATGCTGTCTGAATTTGCGCCTGTTGGTTTGTATTTCGCTTCCAATTTAGTTTGCATTATCTTTTAGGTTAGATGATCATCTAGTATCTTATCTGAAGCGTCGGGCGCACGACGACTCGTTTACATGTCGAGCTCGCGATCAGCAGTGGCAATGAAACGTCGTCTGCAAGCGTAACTCCAAAATCCAAACAAAAAATATAATAGGTATCAAACTTTGAATGTATACTTCTCCATCAAAATTAATTTTGAATCGAAGATTTTCTTTAACTATGATCTTGTGATTACTAAAATTTGAAATTTTGCATTGTTACGTAAAAAAAAAAGAAAGAATCAAAATGACATTTTACAAAAAAATAAAACTGAGCTGTCATTGTGCAAGACGGTAGTGATAAAGTTATTTACGAGCTGAATTATTACATCTTAAACTGATGTATCTCTAAACTTACTGCAGTTTTAATCTTTATCATTCTTGTTGTTTGATACGCAATATTGCCCAATGTATGACGTGCTTGTATAATACATATATGTATACTTTTGCAGAGTAACAAATGGAACTCATGAAATCATTCAAAATGTTACGTCCTGCGCGAATATCTGGCATAAAATGTCCTTCAGAGCTAAATTTCCACACTACAGTAAGTACTCAGTCTCTATTTATTGTTGTGAAAATCAGGATACTCTTCTTTCAGTTCTCAAAAAATATTTGACATTGCAGAGTTCTTTTGCTGCTAAAACCACAAAAGATGAATTCTCAAAAAATCTAGCATCTGGTCCACAGTTGGAAGATTTTATATCTGGTAAGAGTACAGAATATGATGGGGCACTCAAATTGGAAAAGGGAGATAAGTCTCGACTACGATTACCTCCTTGGCTCAAAACTCAGATACCTATGGGTAAAAATTTTAGCCGCATCAAATCTCAACTTCGAAATCTGGGTTTAAGTACGGTTTGTGAAGAAGCAAGATGTCCAAATATTGGAGAATGTTGGGGAGGTGGCACCCACGGAACAGCTACAGCCACAATAATGGTATGCATTTTTAAATTGTATAAATATATTTTTTTTACAACTAGCTTATGATTTATTGATTTTTTAGTTGATGGGAGATACATGTACCAGAGGATGTAGGTTTTGTTCTGTGAAAACTGCTAGAGCTCCTCCTCCCTTAGATCCTGAAGAACCAAAGAATACAGCAACAGCCGTTACAGAATGGGGCTTAGATTATGTAGTTTTAACTTCTGTAGATCGTGATGGTAAATTTTATTTCAAAATATCTTTCTAATGAAACTAGATTAAATGTAAAATAAATTCTTCACTTCAAATTATTATTTTAGATATGCCAGATGGAGGAGCTAGTCATATTGCAGCCACAGTCAAAGAACTCAAAGCAAGGTAAATTCTTGATCATTAATTATCATTGCCAAAAATGCACTATTCTTGTCTTGTTTATAAATCATTAAATCTATACTTTCTTTTGTAGGAGTAGTATTTTAGTTGAATGTTTAGTTCCAGACTTTCAAGGAAATATTGAATGTGTAAAAACAATTGTTGCCTCAGGATTAGATGTTTATGCTCACAATATAGAAACTGTAGAGAGGTTGACGCCGTTTGTTCGCGATAGACGCGCCCGATATCAGTAAGTAAAAGAAATAAATTTTTTCAAATGATAAACATTGTTTTAACATTTGTTTTTTATTGTTATAGGCAGTCACTGAAAGTCCTAAAAGCGGCAAAGGACGCTAATCCTGATTTGATAACAAAATCATCAATCATGTTGGGTTTAGGAGAAACAGATGAAGAAGTAATGCAAACAATGAAAGATCTTAGGGCAGCAGGTGTTGAAGCTGTAACTCTTGGACAATACATGCAACCGACAAAAAGACATCTGAAAGTTATTGAGTACGTTACACCGGAGAAATTTAAATCGTGGGAAAAAGTTGGAGAAGAATTAGGATTTTTATACACAGCTAGTGGGCCTTTAGTAAGATCATCCTATAAAGCTGGCGAATATTTCCTAACAAATATTTTGAAAGAAAAAAAGGGAATAAAAGTAGAAAATGAGGTCACACATAATAGTGCTCAATAGTTATTAACTTAATTACTTTGATAGAATATTGTTCAAGTACAAATTTACTGGAGATATTTAGATTTTTTTAAATTGTTCCAATTTTTTCGTTTAAACATCGCAAATTGAAACAGTTTGATAAAATAGTAATGTTGATTTATTTTTTAAATTGACTTATTTGCCAAGCAAATTTAAATGTTATACAAATATATTTCAAAATACTTATAATGTAAATAGACAAATTATATTGAAATAAAGACCATATTCACAAAATCATCAGAATGAAAAATTAACGAATGTTACAATGAGAAACAGTAATTAAGTGTTAATCTTTATTTACTCTCGACCACTGAATAAGAATTGATGTTATCAATATGCAAATTACTTTCATCATTCGGTATCCATTGCTGCAGATCTTTCTTCAGTAGCAACAGCAACTTGAGGATCTTGGGCAAGAGGATCTGCAGGAGGATCTTGTGGTGGTCTATCATCAGAAGGTGCATCACCATCTGAAGGTCTGGTGCGTTTATCATCACCTTCAATTTCAGAAAGGTAACGTTGAGTTTCTGCTTCATCTAAGATTTTGAAATCAGTTCCTTTTCCAACAACTCCAATAGAAACGTTCTAAAAAAAAATCAATTATTATATACTATATTTACATTTTTTTTTTTTAAAGAATTATTATTTACCTTGGTGGATAAATCAGCCTCATTAGGTAAGGTATCACGCAATGATCTCAAACCATGTTTGATGAGGTCTTCTACTTCACAACTCATAAATTCATTAAGATGTTTTTCTAAATAAGTTCGGGCACTTTGAGACCTTGCACCAATAGCCATAGCTTTGCAATCGAAATAATTGGCCGATGGGCATGTTTGATAAATGTGAGGACCTTGATCCTGAAAGAAGAATTGATTAATGTAATATATCATTTTTAAATTGACAAAATTTAAAGAAAATATTTACATCATAACCAGCTACTAATAATCCTACTCCATATGGCCTCCTATCGTATCGTTGAGTGCAAGTCTGCATTTTATTTCCTAAGTTTGTGATGAGCCGACTGACTGGCAAGGTATTATCATGAGAATATTTATAATTCAAACATTCTGTTCTCATGTATCGGCTATAAGAAATTAATGAATATTTTAAATTAAATGAAATATTAACTTTTCTGCATAATAAAGAGCTGATATTCAACTAAAATAGTACCTCAACATTCTGGCATCAGCAGTAAGACCAGACATGGCAATGCCAATGTGCTTGTCAATGGGGAAAATTTTCTTTTGATGAGATGATAATTCCGAAGTTGCTCTCTTTAAAGCTACAATAACAGCATGAGTTTTGTTTTTAAGGCCAACGGTGGCAGATCCAAGTTTGACTGCCTCCATGGCATATTCAACCTGGTGCAAACGTCCCTGTGGACTCCATACTGTAACATCACTGTCATACTGATTTCGGAACTGCAAAAATGCATAAAAATTAAAATTTTGCTGAACCTGAAGCTACAAAAATACGATGTGACGAAATGTCCAATAAACCGGCTTTAATGAAACGATGACATGACAATAACACAAAAGTCACGAAAATCTCTATTGCAAACAATCTTCCACTATGATTTCATTTCAAATTATGATCTTTAGATAAACTTTTATAATAATACATTTTAAAACACAATTTTTGAAGCAGAATAGATATGAAAATATTCGGAAAAATAA
Source organism: Trichogramma evanescens (assembly GCA_902732785.1). Taxonomy (NCBI): domain Eukaryota; kingdom Metazoa; phylum Arthropoda; class Insecta; order Hymenoptera; family Trichogrammatidae; genus Trichogramma; species Trichogramma evanescens. Next base: position 20,340 of record CACVKI010139110.1, read on the forward strand.
ATTGCTTATTTTACATTTTAGGTTAGCTTTGCAAAAGTCATAATCAATTATTGCGAATCTTACCATTTTGAAGTCTAAGACTGTTTTTCAACAGCAACCACTACTTTTCACTAAAGGTTTCAACAATGCAACAACAATTGAGGACCAATTGAATTTGAAACTGTTGTTTCGGAAATCGGCGTGATGTATCAAAAATGAATCTCTGGGACACGCAGAGATGCCGCAGTGTTGTGTATGTGCCGTTCAGCCACAACTGAGCGATTAAGGTGAATTCGCAATGCCACGGTAAGAGCGCGCAAAAATAGGCACTGGGCTTCGCATATGAAATCGATACGAATGCGTTGAGAATTTTCCCGAATTAAAAAAAAACAATTTACTAGTAATACGGCCGAAGAAAACCTTTTTTTAGAGGAGTAGCATAAATGTTAATTTTGAACAATTATTTTTGCCTAATTACACGGGCGTGTTCGAGTTGACTTTGAATAACACTTTCAATAACGAAAATTCCTCCAAGTAGTAAATAAAAGTAAATAATCCTGATAACATCGTGCTTTCAAGTACATTTGAAAAGTCATAATAATTACATACGTCGAATGAAAAATCAGTAACTCGATATAATGTACATCGACGCAATCGTGTTAATCCATGGATGTCGACGGCCTTGCCAGGTCAACGAACGCCTCTCTGCTGCATTCGCTGCGTAATCCGTCGGATCGATTTACTTATATTACCGATCAACGCCTGCCACCGCCTCAACGACTATATGTACAGACGTCTACTACGAGCCAATTGATTGTAAAAATTTGTTGGCTCTCTCGTTGCATCGTACACAGATGAGAAGTTAAGCTAGAGCTCGAGCTCCGCACAAGTACTAAGCTGCAACCTCGTTACTCTCGCATAATACGCAATGCATCGGCTCGCGTCCAGTGTTATGTCTCGAATCTAGTTCGCAGTGGCCGAGAAGCCGTCTCGCTGGATAGACCGATTTTCGCGCGCGACCCACGAATCTTAGAATATATCGTTTCGTCGGACGTGATGGATCGCTGGTCCGGTAAAGTTGCCGTGGTCACGGGTGCCAGTGCCGGAATAGGAGCTGCGATTGTCAAAAAGCTCCTGGAATGCGGTAAGAAGCATGGATGTTTATAGTTTTCGTAGTTCACATTTACATTTGAATTAATGAGTCATTTACGAATTGAAATCGGACACAAATTGTTCGAGTGTAGGTATACATGAAAAAAACAATAACACTTATTTTGATAATTAATAAATCATTTAAAAACAATCAAGTGCGCCTTTCTAAGACAACAATATGCGCGTTACTCCCCGACCCTAATGGAAGTTATTACGGTCGTTTACGCGCCCAATTGACGAACAATAAAATAATGCAAGCCCCATATGCGATGTAGGTCTTATAGTGGTCGGGCTGGCTAGAAGAGTCGAGAGAATCAAGGAGCTGACCGACGACCCCGAGGCCAAATTGCACGCGGTCGAGTGCGACGTGACGAACGAGAAGAACGTCGTGACCGCCTTCGCCTGGGTCAAAGAGAACATCGGCTCGATCGACGTGCTCGTCAACAACGCCGGCGTCACCAAGGAGACGACTCTGTCCGGTACCTACTGAGATTAAAAAAACAAGACAGCGACCAGCCGATTTTCATATTACGTTACAATTATATGCAGATGGAAATCTCGAGGAGTGGCGGCGCGTGTTCGACGTGAACGTGCTCGGCTTGTGCGTGTGCACGCGCGAGGCCGTTCGCCACATGCGCGACTCCGGCGAGGAAGGCCTGATCGTGCACATCGGCAGCTTGGCCGGCGAGCGAGTGCCACCCGTGCCGGCCTTCAACGTCTATCCAGCCGCCAAGAGGGCCATCAACGCCTTGGCTCAGACTCTGAGATACGAGCTCGCCGGCTCGAAGATTCGCGTCTCCGTAAGTTTCAATTGTCACCAAGACAGCTGCCCGCGATAACTATGGCTTTTGTACTTTTCATGCGTGCTTGCGTTGCCCCACATCAGACCATTAGCCCGGGTGTGGTTGCCACGGAATTGCTCGCCGATTACTCGACCTTTACACCCGAGGTACTTAAGCATATGCCGGTGCTCCATCCTGGCGACGTGGCCGAGGCAGTGGCTTTCATCCTGTCGGTGCCTTCGCACGTCTTGGTAAAACGTCATCGGATTTTAGAAATTTGACTTATAAAAATTCAGCAATCGCCGAGGTTAATTTTTTTCTCATTTCTTGAATTACAGGTACAAGATATCGTCCTTCGCCCGGTTGGTGAGTCTTGGTAAAAGAATTGAACGATCTTTTCATCTCGAAAGTGCATTTTTGAATTTTCCATGCTACGATTTACAAGTAAATATAATCATATATATCTATATTTTTAAAGAGAGATTCAATAAAAACAAACGTATTTTTAAAGAAATTTCTTTTATTGTATGACGAAATACTTACTTACAGATACATGTGATACGTTAAAATTAGTTTTATATCCTTTTCGAACTCTTCACCGTTACATCAACACCTGACCTTTCAAAATTAATCTTCAAAGTTTTAAGAGACTTCAAAAAAAGCTTTATGTTTCATAGAATTATAAATTTTGATTATTTGATTTGATCGTACAGCCTACATAGAATTAAATTATTACTTTTAAGATTGCAGAATTTTAACGAAATTCTTTGTTTATCAAAATGTAATTAATGCTACAAAGAGTAATCGCGCGAGATAAGTCTATGTTACTATTCCGACGATAAGATTTGTTATATTTATATTAGCGCTTCTGGTAACACATGCAATTTACTTTCTACCCTATAAAAAAGAAAAAAAATGTTGTTTGGATTTTTGATGAATGATTATGCACTTTATTTAAAAAATTATGAGCATAAGATCAAATTTAAATCAAAGAATCAATCATTAATAAATAATATTTCGATACCTAAGTAAAAAGGTAGTAATGATTTCTTCTCTCAAAGATATTTTGTGAATAATAATGCAAGAGCTATGTATATAAAAAAACGAACAAATAAAATCATGAAGACAAGTAGGTGCCAGATTTGAAATTCAATATGGTACATCTAATATATCTCCGTGTCAATGACACTAATAATAAAATTAGAGAAAAAGAATATTAAAATTTGGAAAAAAATTCAAAGAAGAAGATGAGAATACATGCATTTATTTACAGTAGAAGATGAGGCATCTCGATTAGTGCAACCGAAATTTGAAAATACCTTGGTGTTAGATCCTCCGGAAGATCTCCCAATTCATCCAACGATGGATGATGAAAACGTTCCTCTTTAAATATGGTTCGCACTTTCTTCCTAAATCGAGATTATGAATCAGTCAATCGAAATCCTCACCTCCTCTTGTCACTTCGATTATATCCAATTACGAACTATCTTAATTTCCCCGACGGGGGAAAACTGAGACAATCCGAGAATTATCCAAGTTTAGCGAGTGACATAGTTTCGGGAAAACTTGACTTTACTGTTGGAAAACTATGATGGGATCCTCTTGTTAAAGTCATTCATCCAAAATTGTCTTAATTTCAAAATCACAATTAACACTAACTCATGCAAACGAATTCCCAATGCTTTCACATATTCTAATCCTTTGATGGGTCCGATGTATCGACGATTTTTGATAAGTTTTTTCCTACACAATAGATCGTAAAATTATCACAGTAAATAGAATCCACGATTAATAGTGTTGACTCGAAGGTGAGTGAAATACCACCAAATATGAGTCGCACTGAATAATCGGAAAACCATGATTTGATCCAGTTTGCTTATAAATCCTCTTACAATTATGAAATCTCATCCTTTAAATTGACTCGAATCCTGAATCCAATGCTTTTAAAATCCTTTTGCGATAAAATCCTTTTAATTCGCTCAATATCCTATCCTCGCGATCCTTTCCCGATTATTCTCTCATGTTCTCCGCGCAAATTCCCTCCAAAGCAACGCGTCACGAATACATAATCCAGTGTAGAAGCAAGTTCATCAGGTGTAGGTTTCATTCATTGTGTAACAATCCAATCCCATATATACAAAAGAGAAAAATAAGTTAGTTTCAATTTTATTACAACATAAGCTCTGAAGATTAATCAAAATTTAATTGACTGGTTAAATTATGCAACTTTTTTGAACAATAAATCTATAATTTAAACATGATTTGAACTTAGTTTAAGATCTAATTGATTAAAATTATGCTTGAATGACTATTATGGTTTAATAAATAAAAAAAATTATTTATATAATTGAGTTATTTGAAGTTATATTGGAATTTGAAATGTTTCAGTACAATTAATTTTCAAAAGTCTTTTACATTTCATTAATCTTATTTCTAGTCTATTCCATATTTACAAGATAGAAAATGATAGTCTTCTTTGAAATTTTATCACAAGCTTATGGGTTATTATTTTTTTCAAAACATTTTCTACCTTGTTGAATAGTTTTTCATGAAACATATCAAATATTTGATAATTATCATTTCAGTCACGATTCAAATCATGAGTTCAATTTAAGCCCAAGTTCGTTTCCGAATTATTTTAAATTTAGGAGCATAGTCAAGTGTACATATTTCTTATATAACATAATTCAAGATTCATATTTTAATTACAAATATTCGCGGAATGTATCTCATGTATGTAATTTTTGAATCATATTTGTAATTAAAAAAATACCATACTATTAAAAAAAAACATTAAAAATTCATATTAGGGCAAGGTACAGGTGAACCATAAGCTACTATTAGTTTCTATAATACATAATTTAAGTTCGTTGGTGAATATTTGAAGAGCTCCAAACACAAATGCGAATATGCTTCATTAAAATTTTAAGATTAATTGAAATGAATTAGTGAAAGTGTTACAAACTGAATATAGCTTAAAGCACTGTGCTGGGTCGTTCGTACAGAGTGCGTTATTTGTGATACGTACACTCTAATCGTATGAACGTGATCGTGAGCGGGATCGCGATCGTGAATGGTTTCTTCTTACAGGCGAGTAAGAAGGTGAACCACGACGGCGTGGGCTGTAGCTTCGGGAACGGCTACGACCTCTATCTTTGTCTTCGCTGCGACGATCACCACTTCCACCATGGTCTTCTTTGACTCTGATATAAGTCACTTCACCCTATAAAAGTTGTTACCTTAGTATTTGTAGAACAGTTAATCCATGTGATAATTGATAAAAACCTACCTCGTGAGATCTGAATTTAGAGTCATCAAGTTTTTTGACAGCATACTTCATATCATCATAACGTAAAAATTCAACAACTCCAGTTCCATCTTTATAGACATCAGCGAAACAGACATCTCCAGCCTCCCTCATGTGATCTTTCAAATCTTGCCAACTACCGGATGGTGGTAAAGCTGTAACAAGTACTCTATACTGAGATCTTCTGGCAGGTGGACCACGTCCTCTTCCACTATCTCCTCCTCTGCCTCGACTGTTGTCACCTCCTCTACCACCACCGCCACCTCCTCGGAAACTGCTGCTAGGCCCTCCTCCACGAGGGAATTCTACTCTCAAACGGTATCCATCATAGTCATATCCATCTCTAGCATGGACTGCATCTTCAGCATCTCTAAAAATTATTGGCAATGATAAGTTGAATAATAGTGTAAATTTTTTGATAAAAATTCTTGTGAAACTCAGTACATCATACTTAATTTGTAAATATTGCACGCAAGGGTATAAAAGATACTATTTTTACTCATATATATTTTCATTCTCTCAACAAAACTGTTTATTAACAAAAGATTTTAAAAAATATAATGGTAGTGCTTGGATTGAAGCGATATAACAATTACACACTCATATTGTTTTCATTTGATTATAAATAAATGAATAGCATGAAAACACATTGTATAATCTTACTTGTTGCCACAATTATCCTTAAGTTTGGAACAATTAGAAGTTAAAGGTAAACAGTCAACATGAGTAAATATATAATAATAATAATAACTTGAGATATATTTTTAGCCTCTTACTAATAGTTCTCATTGAAGGTACCATGTAAAAATCATAATTACCTCGGGTCGTCAAATTCAACGAATGCGAAAGGAGGTCCGCGTCGGTTTTTCAAATCGACAAAGGCGACCTTTCCAAACTTGTAGAATAGGTCCTGGATATCTTTGGTGCGTATGTCTGGCGGCAAGTTACCAACGTATATTCTGCATTCGTTACGACTGTCGTTGCGGGACATGTTTCCTCTGTGTCTTTCTTGAAGAGATCAGAAGCTTTATACAACGCTTCTTTTTGCTTCTCTGGATAGAGTCCTGGCACTTTCGGAGCAACGTTGGCGTTTAGAGATTTAATAATACTCAAACAATGATTCTCACGCAAGTAAACGCGAGAGAATGACCGGAAACTTTCCAAGTTCCAACCGTCGAGGTTCTCTAGGCGAGTTTCGAAACAAGATGGCGTCCGAGTGTGGATTTTTGACGTGCGTGTGTTTGCTTCTGTGTGTGTGACAAACACAAACACCAAATTTTATACGTAGGCAAGAGCTATACAATAACAATCACGCCGAAACTAAAGTAAAATATTTTTCTTCTTTTTTCAGCTACCTGCGCCATTTACATTTTTTCTATTGCATCGTCCTCTAAAATGATCAACATTAAGTTTTTTAGAGAATTGGACAGAGTTTTTATTGTAATTTTATCATATACGTTCGGCCAATTAGTATGGGGCCTCGGGTTTTTGTTGCCAAAAGGATGAAATATTTAAAAAAAAGTAATCAACAAGAAAAAACTTTTAAAGTTAAAAATATTTTTGCATTAAACATGTTAATAATTTCAATATCTTCCTAAGGATAATTGCGGTGTGTACTGTGTACATGTGATTCACATGTGATAGTATGTGTGGCTGATAGGGCAATGATGTGGTTCAATACTCGCAAGTATCGATTGTAGTATCTTCTGATACTTTTTGTAGAGACAAGTATTGATCGATGAAATTATAATATCAATACTGTGAACGGTGCATTTCATTAACGACTTGAAGATATTCTATCTTTATGTCCTTACAGGTACTTATATACTTCCTGCCCCGTACGTAAAGAAAACTTAAATAATGTAGTAATCGATTATTCGATATTGAGAAACATCGATATGTTTATATCGTCCCTGTTTACGTTAGCTGCCGCCTACCGCAGCACTCGCACACGCAGTAAGGACGAAATTCTAATTCGTGTAAAGATGTTATTTAAAATATCTATTCTAAATTTGTTTTTACAATCTTAAACAATTTACAATTTTAAAAATATGACTGCCGACACAATCATACTTTTATTTTAATGAATGTAAAAAATATTTTACAATAAATATTTTATAAATTATATCTTTACACGAATTTGAATTTCACGCTCACTGTGGCTGCTGTTTTCGAGTAATTTCGAGCCCGTTTGCCGCAGTGTTGTTCGTATCGCCGGCAACGCCGCCACTTCACTACGGCAACTGTAGGCAGATTATTTCTCTTATATTCTCCGAGACTACATTACAAGTCTGTTCTTCAGCTAGTTATCGTCGTCGTCGACTTACTCGTCCCACGATTTTTTCTTGAGAATAGTTATTAATTGTTATTTGTGTACCGCTTCCCAACTACCTATTATTTTCGTTATCATAAAAAGTTCATTATCTTCACTCTAACTTACATAATTTTTTTAATCATCCTCGCGGATTTTCGGTTGCGTGCGCGTTGAAGTGTGTTGCGAGCCGAAAAAAAAACCTCGTGTCGTTTCGTTCGTTGCCATTTGCATCAAATTCCACGATCAATCACAATCATGAGTGCAGACAGTGCCAGTCAAAGCATTCAAAAGCTTTACAAGCATTTCGGCGTTCTTGCCGACGCCAAGGATAAGCTTTCGGAGGTAAGTTTAGTCCCGAAACCTCTATTTCTCTTACTATAAATTAGTGCCCGGCACGTGTTTCTCGCTTTTAACAAGACTCGATACTTCATACTTCTTGGCTTTCGCCTCGCGCGACGCGGCGTTGTAACGATGATGGCGGCGGCGCACTTCTCGTGCCTCGCGCGAAATGATCTTTATCAAAATGAAAGCGTGGTTGAGACAGTTGTCACCACGTAAACGAGCCAGCGATAAATTCTGATTGCTATGGGCGTTTATTGTCAAACTATTAACTTATCATAACTTCTGGAATTAAGCATTAGTTTGATCAATTAATTCGGGGGAAAAAAATTTCAACTCTGATGTTGACTTTGTAGAGGGCGCTGCCCTTGTTTTTCTGGCCTCTGGATTCGGGCATTCCCGCTGGGTTATTGTACTATTTTAAGTGTACCACCGGAAAGAAAAAACTAATCAAAATGATACGATAGATTCTCCGGAAATACGAAAAATATGGTTTTCTTTAAGTAATAATATTAATAATAAAAATTTAACCTATCGTCCATAAGATTAAAGTTTTTTTGACCGAACACGAAAATTTATCATAAAACCAATTTACCAATGACATAATTTCAATTATAACGAATTAAGTATTTTATGAACAATAATTTATAATTCAAATTTTTACAGCATGAGGCAGAGTATTTGGAAATATTAAAAGCTGTTAAAGGTTGCCCTAAGGAAAAGCGATTAGCATCTCAATTCATTGCACGTTTCTTTAAGAACTTCCCAAAGTTAGCTGATAAAGCAATTGATGCTCATTTAGATTTGTGCGAAGATGAAGACATTTCTGTAAGTATTGCCATCAAGATATAACACATTTTATAGATATATTTTGATAATATTCTGTTATTAATTTATATCTTATATCTTATAGATTCGTAAGCAAGCTATCAAGGATTTACCTGCCCTGTGTAAAGATAGTAAAGAACATACAGCAAGAATTGCTGATATATTGGCTCAGCTCTTACTTGCTCCAGATCCATCAGAATTAGATGTCGTGCAAAACAGCATTATGACTTTGATTAAGAATGACCCTAAAGGTAATAATTGATCATTTTCATTGAATACATCTTCTAATCAAATTACTTTAACTAACTGTTTTTTTTTTTTTTTCTAGGAGCTATGAATGGATTTTTCATTCAAATCTTGAACGCAGAAGATGGTATCAGAGAAAGAGTAATAAAGTATTTATCTTCAAAGTTGAAAACTTTAGGTCGCGAAATTATAAACAAAGAAGTAGAAGAAGTCATAATTTCAGAGTGCAAGAAAGTGTTGCAAGATGTAACTGCTGATGAATTTCATAATATTATGGAATTATTAGCATGGACAAGACTTGGATCTACAGTTTCTGGTCAACAGGAATTGGTGGATATTGCAGTTGAACAAGCAGAGTTAAACATGCCCTATACCAATAATTTTGAACAATTCAGTAGACTAATACAATGTATTCAACATGCTCTTCCATACTTTAGTGTAAGTATCAAAATATTTTGTTCTAACAAAATACAATATTAAAAATTCTTTTTTTCATTTTTAACCATGAAATATTATTAAACTAATGAAAACAATTTTTAAATTACAGTCACAAGTAGATTCTCAACGATTTGTCTCGTATGTTTGTATGGAAGTTTTGCCACATTTATCATCAATTACTGATCCCAGTGGTAAAGATGTTCAATTAGAACTTCTAAAATTACTTGCAGAATTATCAGAGCATTGTGGAAAATTAGAGAAACCAGAAGAAAAAGTTGAGCAACTGTATAAAACCTTGGTTGTAAGTATCAAAGATCATTATACATTGAATTCTCCACCTACTAAATAATATTGGTACTAAGAAATGTTTTATATTGCAGAATTACATGCCTCTCCCGCCAGATTCAGATATTACTGAAGTACCAAAACTTCAATTCAGCCACGTTGAGTGTTTAATGTATGCTTTTCACAAAATTTGCAAGCAAGCACCAGAATTTTTGATTAAGGATCCAGAACAATTAAAAGAGTTTAGGCTGCGATTGCAGTATTTTGCTCGAGGTATTCAGGGTTATATTAAAAAATTGCGAGAAGCAATTCATGGAAAAAGTGAAGAAGACCTGAAATCCAAGGAAAATCAAATTAAAGTCATAGCTTTGAAAACAACAAGTAATATTAACACACTTATTAAGGATTTGTTCCATTCGCCACCCAGTTTTAAGAGTGTGATTCATCCCTCATGGAAGACAATTATTGTACAAGAGAAAAAGATAGACAAAGTAACCACAGGAACCAAGAGACATACACCAATTACATTTGGTAATGGAAACAGCAAAGATAATCACGATAATACAAACAATTCTATAAAAAGAATTAAATTAGATAATCAAAGAAACAAACAATTGTATACACCACCAAGTGGTAAATACAGCTCCAATATCTCACAAAACTATGGTAATCGAGGTGGAAGATTCCAAAATCAAAACAGATTTCAGAACAACAAAATGAATGGTGGAAGAGGTGGATTTAGACCAAACAGAGGTCGCGGCGCCTGGAGAAAGAACAATTCATATTAGTCTAATTCACAAATCTCGCATATTAAGAAATTAGTTTTTTTATTTTAATTATAAATGACCAGGTAGGGCCGAATCGTAACAAAACAAAAAACAACGCTACATTCAACTTAAATGATAAAACTTTTTTACTGATAGTTAATACTAAGAGTTTCTTAAACTTAGTAAAAACTCAAAATTCAAAAGTTTTCTTAATGCGTAATATTCATTGAAATATTCCTTTGTAAAAAAGGATCTTGAAGAAATTTATTACCAATTTAAAAAGGGAAGCAATGAATTGGAAGAATGCTCAATCGACTTTTCCATTTTATTTGGGGCAATTCCTGTCAAAAAATACTGTATTTTAAAACGGAATGTATAAAGATTAGTACGTGAAATCGGAAAAAAATTTATGAAAGCGTACAGTAATGCAAATGAGAGGATTTTTTCACAAACAAATGTTTATGATATTGCGATTAAAAAATTGCTAATTTGTATTAGCCACTTGAAAATACTGCCAATTGAAGGAGCGACACAAAAACCTAATTAGTGTGAGATAACAGCGAAGTAATCATTATTAGAAAGAAACTTATGTAATTGTTCCGAAAGCTTTTCCTCTTCCTAGTATCAAAAATATCCTGATCTTCCTAATTTTTCTGTCAATCCACATTAGAATTATCACTTTCATTAATTTATATTTGTCTACAGGAATATGAAGATGCTGAAAGGAATGTTCAATTAGTCATGATTGCTGGCGGTATATTAATATTTTTTTGTAATCAAAAAACTGGTGTGTAAATTAGATTGATTCATATTGCCAATTTTAAATTTTTTAGATATTTGTATTTTTTGAAGATTTTTAAACTACTTGACCATTAAATTCAACAATCATTTTTTTGATTACAAAATAACAATGCATTTATTTCGTTGCAGCTTGCAGGAAACATTTGGGAAAATACAATTAATATATTTGAATAAAATTAACTCTTTATTTTCAGCTTTAAAAAAAAATTCTGTTGAGAATTTTAAATTTTCAGATCATGAAACAGGAAGCAATTATAAATAGGTATGCCCCATTAGTCATTATCAATTTACAGGTGAGTTTTAAGCTTTTCTCTCCTGAAATTCCTTCCTTTCCCTAAATATATCTACATAAGTATATTACATAGAGCTTTCGTGAATATTGTATTTATATAAGTCTGTAGATACACTTCAAATTAAATAAAAGTATTTCTTACTTTAAATGAAAACAATATTTTTTTTATTTCCTTACATAAACTTAGCATATAGTTAGCATACTATATAATACTTATTAAGTTATTATTACAATAAAATGTATACATTAAATGGAGATTTTAATATACCCCACTTGATAATAACATATCATCTATCTCTTTGCACATTATTCGATCACTTGGACTGCAGGGATCAACAGTTCTTCTATCTGTATTTTCATCGTTGTCCACTTCCATTGCTTCAGTGTTCACCATCAATTTAGAATCTGATTCAGATGGATCTGGTAAAGACTGCAGTGCGTTTTGAACAATTTCTTGAACCTTTTGTGAAAAAAATTAAATTAGTTTGGTGTATAATTTTTAATTGTAAAAAAAATTGAATGATATTTTTTAAAGGTACACTTTTTAAATAACAATATGATGATTAAAAACTCAAAATACTAACCTTTTCCAATTGTTTTTGAAACCTAATAGATGTCTCTACTCTTTGACGTTTTTGCATTTCCATCATTACCCTAAGAGTTTCCCGAGCTTGATGTGGCCTGAACTCATTCAAAAGATGATGAATATGAATAAACAATAAACTTAAATCTTCCACCTGTAATGATTAAATAATGAATATAATAAATCGTACACTTCAATTCAAGTAAATGTAGAAGAAACAATTACCTTTTCTGCTCTCTTAGAACTTTCTGGACATAAATTCAAAATATCAATTAAATCTAAGAAATTAACTATTAAGGAATGGTTTAGCTTTTTAAGCTCTCTTCTTCTGTCAAAATGTTGTGGATATAATCTTTTAATACCCTGAGCCTCTAATGGCCTAATGATAGGGTCTTCAGCATTAAAAATATTTCCAAACATGGTATAATTATCATGGACTGGAAGGGGTGGCCTTGGTGCTCTGTTTCTTCGAACATTTTCATCTGTATAAAGATTTATGTAATGAACTGGTGGAAGAGGCAACGAGCTCACATGAACAGTATCTGAAGAAGCCATTTCTTGTGCTGCTCTATCTGTAAATCATCACAAAAAAGTAAACAATTTATTAAAGGATGAAATGAAAATTTCACTGCACAAAGTATCATATACGATTCAATTCGAATTTGAGGTTAAAAATAACTTACAACACCGATTTACTATCACTTTTAATATTCTACGCAGAAATACGTAAAAATGATGTAAGCAGAATAAACCGGGAGAATGTAACAGTACTAAATATTTAACTCTGTTAAAATTCACTGAGTGAATAATAAAAAAGTATCAATTTAATTGAGACAATGAACAGATGACAGAAGATATGCACACTTGCATGGTGTAATGGGTTATGGGAATATCGTGCAGACAGCAGCGTGCTAGGACGTCTCCAGATTCCAGAACCGACCCATCACCCATGTACAGCTATACGCGGCTGCCGCATGCGCGTGTGAACTGTGAAGTCTGAATACCATGACATGTCTATCAGCGCCCCTGTCAACCGTTTCAAAACGATTTAAAAAGATGCATTGCAAAGTAGAAACTCTGAAGAACCTGTTTTGATGCTTTATAAGCGATAAAGTTTACAAAAACAAACAGATCCTAATAAAAACAAAACTATAATGTCGCAACCTTGATAATGAGATTTTTCGATCAGTTAACTGCAACAAGAAAATATATCGACTAAATGAAGATGGCAAGTATTTAATTCTAAAAATAATGTTACTCAACATATATGGGAACTTAGGGGTAATATGAATAGAGTGAATTTTTATGAATCAAATTATTACGTCTAATTAATTTATTTTTAAAAATCAATTTAAGAAAATATTTGGAAAATTTATCAAGTAAAATAAGTACCATAATTTTAGTTCGTTTAATTTTTTATTTCTCAAACTTATAATCATATAATTCGTATTTACAATATGTACAAAGCATTATCTTTGAGATGGTAGCATTTGCGTTTAATTATATATCTTATATAAAAAACAATGTGTAAATTAGAACTTAAATGGCTCTTCTACTCATATTTGAAAATCCTATTCCGCTGCAAGTCATATGTACTTGCTGCAATTGATTGCCTTCATCATCAGTGACATTCGCTAGTCTAAAAGTTACTCCAGTGAAGACTTTTAAGTCTCTCAAAAATTGGATCCTGTAAATAAAATTTATTTTTAGCATTTTTGCCTGCATTTTTTTCTGAAAAAATAAAAGGACGCTTACATTGCTGGAGTAAAGGGTCCTACTACTACTTTGGATACATCACGCCCACTAAAAGCCATGAAAAGAGCAGTCATAGATTGGAAAGGACTATCAACGGTGCCATTCCTAAAAATCAAATTGTATAACAAAAATTAACAATAACCAATTATAAAAATATTGACTAACAGTTGATCATTAAAATATATTACCTATAAATTTCATCAAACAATTTATTAGCTGCTTCTTTGCCTAAATCTTGGGGAAAACATGGAGCAGCATTAGGATCCCTTATTGGTGAAACAGCCTCGCCAGAATAAAATATGCCATTAATTGTTTCTGCTGTGAGAGTTATGCCATAACCTAGGTAAGATTTTATTTATTATTATTTATTATTTATTAGATTGAAAGCCATGTAATTGATGGAATTGTGAAATGAATTAAAATAATAGTTACCCGGAGATTTTCCTCCGGATTTTCCTTTTTTTTCGTCTATATTTATGTAAACATCTGGAATAAACTTTAACAATGATCCTTTTGCTGTTTCAATCATACGGTGAGGAATACCTGGAGAAACTCTAACACCATAAGCTATACCTCTGATTCTTTTAACTAAGCCACTGTCTTTTAACTAAAAAAAAAATTATACATTAGTTTTCAGTACTGGCTTTTGGACTTCCTAGACTATCAGCGATACTTACTTGAATAGTTTTTAAAGATTTCACTGTTGAACACTTGAAGAAAACCTCACCTCCTCCATCAGGTACTGCACCTCTTTTATTAATAGTTAAAATTACTTCATAGTCACCAGTCATAAATCGCTTTAATACAGGTACTCCAGAATCTTTTATTCTATCAACACTTGGATCTAAAAATTTTGAAATGTTTTTCATTCATGCAATTGTCAACACAATAAAAATCACAGTTAAAATGAACTGTACAATATACACACCAATTTCATTACTTGTAACTCCTCCCAAAGTTAACTCCAAAGGTGTTTTACAAAAAGGTGCCAATTCCATAGCAGCCTCTAAAATATATCCTACGCCTCTGTCAAGGCAACACTCGTGCTTCACTATTCCTCCGATCAAAATACCTGGCTGGTATAATACTGACGTACCAGTTTCACTGGGGACGATCCTCGCGCCGTTCGTCATCTTGTCGACGAATCGCAAAAAATTAACTTCAAATTCTGCAAAGAAATTCATTTATAAATACCCGAATGATCGTATTGACAAATTAATCAAAATTAAAATCTAACCTCTAAGTCCTGGATCATCGTCGGTGGGCCGAATGTCAGAAATTCTAACCGTTTTACCGGTTAAAGTTGCCAATATTATACGATATCTGAAGGACCGATGTCCTTTGAATTCTAATACATTTGCCATTTTACTTCAAACGATTAATCAACAACAAACACACGTGGTAAACGACTTCTGCTTGTAACGTGCTGTTACCGGGCTACGATTCAATATACTGCAGTATTGAGGAGCGCGGCTCGTGCAGCTTGCTCCCTCTGGCATACAGTAGACAGCACGCAATGCCACGCCGACGCGGTTCAATACAAACACGGATATTTAATAAACCAATGAGAACCATGTCGATAGTAATAAAATGTGTAAGTATTGATTGAAATTATTTTTAATTTGTGTGGGGGAGTTGATAATTTTAATTTAGCCAATCGTTAAACTTGGAAAAATGTCTACTTTAATTGATTGGGGATGCTAATGTTACGTTCGGAAAAATGTTTTCTTTTACCACAGCTGGAAGATTTATGTTTTTAGGGTTACAACTTAAACAAAGTTGTTACTCCCTTTAGAAAGATTGATGAATTTAGATGGTTCAAAAAATTTTTTTATTTTTTAAATGAATTTATTTACATCGCAGAGAATTCATTTAAATTCTAATGGCAAAGAAACGGTAAAAATTAAGTTTTTAAACTCAAAAAAAATTGTTCAATACTCCGTGCGTAAGACATGGTTTTTCTAACTTTTCGGTGACATAAATGCACGTTTTATACACGAAATGTACAAAAAATATCGTATGCAACTAGTGTGTGAGGAGGATGACTCATCTAGGAGTCCTTTCGTCCTCGCTGTGCTCGGACGAAAACAACTCCTGGGTGAGTCATCTTCTTCGCGTACTTGTTGCATAATAGGTATACTATTTTAACGGTACTACGATGCATAACTCCACCGTTTCAAATTTTTTTCTGCCTAAAGAGACTAGTAAATAATACATATTTTCATACTAGAATACTCAAAATGATGAGCTTTAGACTTAGTGAACTAAGAAGTATGAAATGTATGCTTTTTATTCACAGTGTCCGGAAACTAATATGTTTACTCTACCCATAAGGCACAGAAAATATGATACAAGTTCGGTGGTTCGCATCAAGACTGCAAAAAGTAAGTATGCAATGATATGTACAACGGTACATAGTAATAATTAAAATGTATGTTGAGCGTCACTAGTAAAGTATACAAAAAAATAAATAGAAATAATTACATTCAACAAAGAGAATAGTTCGGAAAATCAATGAAATAACCAATAAATGTACAATGTACATAAATAGTACATTTTTCAACTGGTGCAGTTATGTTTTTTTTTTAGTAAAATGAGAGGTTATAATAATCCTGTAACGAGTTTTATTCAGAATAATTAATAATTTGCTTACCCGCGTTGATAGCTCCCCCACCCGGATAACTATCCGTGACATTTTGCGACCTTGCTGGTCTAAGTGCTACGTCAGGTATATTATGCTGTGGAGCTGCTTGTGGAACTGATTCTTCTTCGTTGACCTGGTCGATGGCCCGCTTATTCCTCGGCTCAGGTAATTCATGCTCTGGAGCCGCTTCTGGAACAGATTCTTCTTCGTTGACCTGGTCGATGGTCCGCTTATTCCTCGGCTCAGGTAACTCATGCTCTGGAGCCGCTTCTGGAACAGATTCTCCTTCGTTGACCTGGTCGATGGTCCGCTTATTCCTCGGCTCAGGTAACTCATGCTCTGGAGCCGCTTCTGGAACAGATTCTCCTTCGTTGACCTGGTCGATGGTCCGCTTATTCCTCGGCTCAGGTAACTCATGCTCTGGAGCCGCTTCTGGAACAGATGCTCCTTCTTCGACCTGGTCGACGTCTTGCTTATTCTCCGGTTCTGGAGCTGTTTCTGGAACAGATGTTCCTTCTTCGACCTGATCGATAGCATGCTTATTCTCCGGCTCAAACTTTTGCGATGACTGACTATCATCACTCGATTCGTCACTAGAGGCAGAGTTCAGGGAAGGCCGACCTGTAATCGTGAAAATTTGTTCCGTTTATGAATATTATTACTCAAATGCATCGTTAATAATTGTACAGCAAATTCACATCATTGCCACACCCGATGTCCAAACGTGAGCTTTACAATCAAAGTTCAGATAAAATTAAAAGACATTTTAATTCAAGTGTTTAAGTTTAAAAATCAAAGAGAAAAATATACGCATCAGAATCGATATTCAGTTGGCATTTACTATTTGTCAAAATAATTGGGCAGTTATTGGATTAGGAAATTCCCAAACGAATTAAAAATAAATGACTATATCGCGCTTTCGATCTCGATCGTATCGAGGTAATACTTTTCGTTAGTCGAAAAATTTCAGCCCATTTTGGAAGTGAATAATCACGCATTGCCGAACTTTTTTCTTCGTCTCTCCTTCTACCTTTCTCTCTATCTGTTTTTCTTTTAATTTCGACCTCCCACACGCAATGTTGCCAAGATTCTTTATTGAGAGATTTAATTTTTTTTTGCACGCTCATGCACGCGTACGACAGACCAGTCAATAGGTCATTATTCTAATCAATCCGGCAAATGTATTCCTTTTTACCGCGCCGAATTAACTGTTATTCTCCTCTTCTTCTTTTTTGTTAAATACGATTTCGACATTTCGCATCGATCGATCTCATCGATTCGGGCAGTTTTGATGATAAAAAAAAAAATCTTTTTTTTTTCACTTCGACGAATCCGCCGAAGAGAATCGAGGATTTATGACAGTCGCGCGTAGGAGTTTTCTTTTCGGTCAGCATTAAAAAAGTAAAAAGTAAAAATGAACAAAATAAAAAAAAGAAAGAGGAAGAAACAGGCCGATATATGGCATGCGTTGCTCCGGCAGATGAGTCATTTCTAACGAATCGTCGTCCGAAAGGCGCGCGCGAACGAGCTGCGAGCGAGCGAGCGAGCGAGTAGCAAGAGAAGCGCGCGATAAGAAAAAGAGACAGGCAAAAGCTCGGCTCGTTTCCTGCTCTTTATGTCATTATATATACGTCTTGGTACGTACGTGTGTGTGCAGCGATGGCACATTATAATAGTTGAATATGTAAAAGGTTCTCTCTCTCTACTCACTCGCAGCTTATAAATATAATAGCTCTTTTTGCATTCAGACAACGGCGTGTATTAAGGTGAAACCTCATCGACGCCTACGCGCGAAACATACACGTACACACACATGCACGCAAATTTCGAGCTCGTCTGGATAATTCGGCTGAAAATTCATTATCTTCATTATCATCATCATCATCATCATTTTCGTCGTCATCATAATCTTGCGAGCGAATCTCTTCGATGACGATTATCATCTCCGAAGTGCGAGCGAGAGAGAGAGAGAGAGCGATTAGTCCTCGTCTACGTATAGAGGCTTATATAATGCAGGTATTATAATACGCATCGATAATCACGCGGATGCGGCGTAGAGTGAATTATACGAACGAGCAAACCCAGAGATAGATGTGTAAGAAGAGGGAAAGAGAGAGAGACTCAAGAAAGGTGAGGTCGAGAGCTGGAGCGCGCGTTAACTCTCGAGACGCACACGCGCGCATCTTTCAGGCGAGCCTTACTTATATGGATGTGTATAGAAAGAGAGAGCACAAAATCATGGAAAGACCGGCTCTCTTTCTCCGCTATATATCCTATAGATACATAGACAAGTTCGAGTCTCTTCGCAATATATATATTCGGAGCGGCTCTGTATGTGTAAGTAACGCAGCACACGCACATATACTCAAGCCTCTGCTTGAAAGCCTCCTCATGCTGGATTGCTTATATACAAGTTAAATCGCGCAACGCCGCCGCCGCCACCGCCGTCCACCACCACCACCACCACCGGCACACCACCACCGTGACAGACACACGCACGCACATGTGTATATGTATATATACACGACGCGACGACTTGGAGAACTCGTGCTGCTGCTGCTGCTGCACAGGCCCGCGAAAGAACGACGACGACGACGTCGAAGTACATAGGAGAAGAAGAGAGAAAAGGCAAGAGGAGAGAAAGAGAGAGAGAGAGAGAGAACAGAATACACGTATATGTATATATTCGCAGCGTATGTATGTACGTATATAGAATCGGGGGGCCCGCAGTTGTGTATATGTATATATCCTTTCTCTCGGGCAGCAACAGCAGCAGCAGCCATCCAGCCAGCCACAGAACAGCCCAACAAACCAGCGGCGGCGGTGGCGGCGACGGCGGCAGTGCGTGCGCGAGAGTATTATTAAGTGTATATATCGCTACAAATATACAGATTTATATACAACGGACAGAGCGAGAGACAGAGAGAGAGAGAGAAAGAAAAAGAGAGAGAGAGACAGACGGTGGAGGAACAGTCGCGTCGGGTGTGCGTGTGCGCTATATGCAGTCAATCGCGTGCTTGCACTCAATCCGCTCGTTATAATACATGTACACACGACGCACAAGGGACACAACGCATATATAACAAAAGTCTGCCGCTGTAACGTTTCGAACGTCGTCGTCGTCGTCTTCGCGCAGTTTTGAAAATTCGAACCTTCGGCGAGTCTTCGGAGTTCGATACCGATCGCCGTCGGTCGTGTTGTTGCGCGCGTTCGGCGCCGCTTTCCCGAGAATATCATCACATCGCACGCACATTAAGTTGCGCGGACTGGCAGCATGTGTTGTTCGCGGCTGCTACGCCGCGCTCACGCTGCTCGCTCGAACTCGCTGTCGTCGTCGTCGCCGTACACATCCAAAAACGTAAAGTAGTTACATTGGACTCGCGCTTATAAGAGCAGTGGCCCGCAGAGTTCCAAGACATGGAGGTAGCCCACAGCTGACACTTGCGCGCGTCAGGAAAGAGAAACGACGGCAGCAGCAGCAGCAGCAGCAGCAGCAGTAGTTCGAGTGAAAGAGAGAAAAAGATCGCCGTTGTCGTCACAAAAGAAAGAAGAGACCCGTCTCGCGAAGAGTGCGTTATATACATATATATCTATAGCTGTATATCTATACCATACATACGTCTCTCTGTGGCGCGGAGCAGTGCCCGTGTGGCCGCCGTGTGTTTATGTGCTCTCGTGCTTCTGTGTGAGTTCGTGCGTGTGAGTGCAGTGTGTCTGTGTTTTTATGTGAGTGCGCGCGTGTGTCCGCGTGTGTGTTTCCAATGTGCATTTAATACACACACACGCGCGCGTTTATGTATATAGTGCAGTGTCCTCTGTGTCCGCGAGTGATGTTGCATTTATAAATACTGCCTGTCTGCGTTCGATATGTATATGGTTTTCAACTGCCGCGCGATAGCAGATAGCGATACGATACAGGCAATATTATATATATAGGGAGAAAAAAAAGTGGCAGCGTACGCAGGCGAACGAAAGCGAGCAAGAGCGAGAGAGTAAAAAAAAAGAAAAGAAAAGAAAACACGCAGCGCACGAGTATCAGCGAGAGATCGAGCGAGAAGCAGCAACAGCAGAGAATCGCCGATGTTGCTCTTTTCCGATTTAATCCGGCCGATGATTATGGAGTGCTGAACCGGCTTCAGATATATAGCTGGCAGTCTATACTATACACGTATATATAACTGACGGCTTTCGACAACGACGACGACGACTACGACCACGACATCGACATCAGCAGAAGTGCAGCAGCGCGAACACGCACACACGAGGCACGGAGGAAAATCCGCGCTGCGAGTCGTCGGCGACGCTTGTTATCGTGTTTTTCTTTGCATGGTGAGCATCTATAATACATCTCTTCTTCTTCTCCTTCCTTCTTTACCGCTGAACTGCAGCACACGCGCGTTATTATCATAATACGCGCATCATTTTCCTTTTAATAGATTCATGCTCTTTTCTTGAATTTATTTTGCTTCGTGAGTCGCGAGTATAGTAAGTAGCCTGCAGAAATAATGCACGCAGCACATGTGATGCAGAGATGTATAAGTAAGCTATAGGCGAAAATCGCGCGCGTACTCGCCTGTTTGTTTATGCCTCCGTTATCGCGCGCCGTATAGCTCGATGTAGCGCCTTCATGAGTACACCAATATGCACACAAACACGTATATATAATACGAGTGCGATTCTTTTCGATCGTGTCCATGGCAGCGATAAGAAGAATGTGCCACTTCACATAGCGCATATTATTCGCAATATGTACATGTACGAGGATGACATGTAATATAGCTTCGATGAAAAGTACATGTGCGAGAAGTGCGGCCGATCGACCAGTCGCCGCCGCCAATGTAATGATTGTCGCGCCGATTGTCTCCTTCGTCACTGTGTATAATAATGTTTATAATGTGTATACGCGTACGCACGCGCTGGGGTCATATAATAGAAAACTACACTTACGGACTTGTCGTTATTATACGAGCAGATCGTAATTGAGCGTGTAATAAAATCATGGGCTCTCTCTCTCTC
This sequence comes from Trichogramma evanescens, assembly GCA_902732785.1. Classification (NCBI taxonomy): domain Eukaryota; kingdom Metazoa; phylum Arthropoda; class Insecta; order Hymenoptera; family Trichogrammatidae; genus Trichogramma; species Trichogramma evanescens. Next base: position 41,868 of record CACVKI010139110.1, read on the forward strand.
AGCTCTCGCTGCCGCTGTTGCTGCTGATGCTATTGCTTGTTGCTGCTGCTGCTGCTGCTGACCCATGCCAAGCAACGCACACATGCTGCCGCTGCTTTGCAACGCGTGTTGTATATAACACACCTCGTAAAACTGGTTTGCTTTTAGTCTCTTGGTTGAAGAGTGAGAGAGAAAGAGTGAACGAGAGCGAGAGAGAGAAAAAAATCTGCCAAAGTATTTTCGATTGCACACTCTATTACTCGCGCTCCGCCATCGCCTATTAGGTAGTACCACACTGTGTACACACACACACATCTATCTATAAAATGCGATATGCTCTCTGCAGCATTGTATGTGTACACTTGTACACATATTTCGCAGGCCACGCATATGTATACTTTAATGCACAAAGAGAGCAGTTGAACAAACAAATAATATAAGCATATAGAACATAACACGAAGCCTATACGCTCGCACATATGCGCTCGATAAAGTTAGGGAAAAAAGAAACGGACTTTCCGCGACAGCAGCTTCCCTCATATTATGTTTATATATAGAAAACGAGCAAGAGAGCTATAGAGAGAGATAGAGACAGACACACAATGCATCATCGCGCGCGCGGCGCCGTGATACGTCGTTTTCATTGTTCGAATTTGTGTGTTAAACAGACTATTATAATAATGCGGGAATTTATATAGAGAGAAGAAGCGTGAAATATGAATTTTCTTCTTCCTTTTTTTCCCCCTCCGCGCTCTCTTGACCTATCTTATAATAATTGTGTGTATTTGTATGTAATGTGTATTATACTCGCTCAGCTTATGCTTTGTACACACATGTGGTCAATACACTTCATCATAATACGTATATCCGTGGAATATTTTACTTATCATCATCCAGAGTCGTTGCCTTCTTTTTTGTCTTCTATCTGTATATTACGAGCACACATATATCTCGTTGTATAATATTCCTCCAGGGTCCCGTTTGCTCTTTCTCGCGCGCTTACTCCGCGCAACTACACGCTTTGACACGATCGTGGTAATATATACAGAAGGAGATGGCTTTAACAGTTGAAATATCGGCTCGCTTCCAGCGAAAGTTCCCTAAATTAGTGTTTACGCGTGACACAACGGCACAAGATATACATTTTTTTATTCACACTCATACATGTGCAAGTATCGCGCTATATATATAATACCACGTAAAAACCTTAGCTTTATCTTGCGTAAGTGCGCGCGCGAACGCGTATATAATGTAAGCTCCAGCCTCACCAATTTGTATACATATGCAGCGTAAACGCAGATTAAGAAAGATATCTACGGCACAACGTTTAATTCGAGTCTCGAGCAATCTCTCTCTCTCTCTCTCTCTCCAGGCAAACATTCCAAAAAAAACTATATTTTTTAAGCTCGAGCCTGCGAAATCTCCTCGTAGTCTGTGTTTACTCAGGCCTTGCGGTTGAATCAAATTTTTCCTCTCTTGGCAACCTTTTTTAATTTTTATTACTTCAGCTCGTGGCTCGTGTGCTCTCTCTTCTTCTATAAATACATCGTCTTGAACTTTGAATGTACATAATTTATTATCCGCAAAAAAAAAGAAAAAAAAAACGTCGCACACCGTGGCTCGGCATTTTCGATTAGTACTGACTCTCTGCTATGTGTGTGACAGGACTTTTAAAGCAGTCGAACGTCTCTTGGGACAGATGATATATAAATACGCATTAATATCTTCGCTAATTTTTTTCCAAACAATTTCGCATTATAAGCTCGCGCGCTTATTATTGCGTGCGAGCCGTGGAGAGTGAAAAACGTATACAAATTAAAACATAATAAATAATTTATTCGCGCGCAATAATCGGCGCGCCGGCGAGAGAAAAAGAGAGAGAGAGAGAGAGAAACAATACACACCATGGCTTATATATTGGACGAGAAAGAGCATACAAAGCCGGCGCAATCGCTCGGGCGCGAACAAATGCTCATTAATATTTCATTTATTATAACAAGATCCGTACGTACGATTATTTTTCACGCTCCTATACGTCCATACACACGTACATAGTACGTACGTACATAGCATACACGCGCTCACGCCCCTGTGATCTTTTCATTTAGGAGCAAAATATTATATTATGTATCAATATAATGTGCGCGCGGCGGCGGCAAAATCCGAAATTGATCGTGCTCAACGACACGCCTGACCCAAATCAATTATCGAAGAGTAGAGGAGGAGTATAAAAATCTTATATATTGTACGATATATGAAACACAGCGCGAGATCCGATGAGATAAAGCTATGCTTGTATCCTCGCTAGTGTCGCCTTCAAGTTGGTAAATCAGCATAATACACTTGAAATACAGATAAATTCGACTGTTGATCGCGTGCGCGTCGAAGCTCGTAACGTCGCACTATATATAGTCGAGGCTCTCGGCAGCAGCCGCAGCCAATAACATAATCGTACTATCCAATTTCAATTTAATAAACTGTATTATTTAGTGTGAGCTACAAGCTCGCAGCAACAGCAGCAGGTTAAAATATGCTGCATCGTGAAAGCAGCTTTGCAGCAGGTATATAACATAGAGGCATTTATACATATGAAAACGTGGGCGTGAGAAAGAAATTTAAAGTCTCTCTCTCTCAACGTCTGTGCTTTGGGTCGTTCGCGTGTGTATTATACTACGCGGTGTATGTATAAGCTGCTGCACTGTGAGTGTGTATGTGTGTGCAGCAGTGGCAGTGTCGCGTCGCCGTCCGCGCGCGCGTAAATTTTCAAGGCCATCACTGATTGTTCCTGCCCCTCTTCTCTTCTCTCTCTCTCTCTCTTTTTCTCTGTTGCAGTCGTGTGTTCCGTCTTTCTCTCATATATATCTATACGTGCGCACACGCTCTTTGCATAATAATGCAACCTGCACCCTGAGCTCTTAAACGTTATATACTATATGCTCTCACGAGTATATGTGTTCGTCTGTGTGCACCGTCGCTTTTCCACTACTGTCGCTGCTTCTCTCTGCGGTGCATACAACGCGACCAATTGTTTGTTTTTCCCGAGCCCTGCCACTGCTATTGCTATTGCTGCTGCTACTTCTACGTATTATGTACATTTGAAGCAGCTTTTCCCTCGGCAGCTGCTGCCGCTGTTGCTGTTGCGATCCTCGACGAGCATTCGTGCGCTTCTGCGTTATATTATAGGCTGTCAAGCCGCGTATACCACCACCAGCGATATGATAAGCTTTTTCCGGCTTTCGGTCTCTCGTTCTTCATATTTATATATAAACGCAGCTACTGTATACCATTCGATCTCTATCTGTCAAATGTAAATGACGTGTGTGTACGCTGGCACACATCTCTGCTGAATTTCATCCTTTTTCTTTCTTCGTTTCTATATGTATGCGTGTGTGGTAAACATGCGCCAAGTACATTTACATCGGTAAATATACGAGGGCAAAAGTTTGAAGCTCCGAGTTGCAAGTCAGATATGTACAGAGAGAGAGAGAGAGAGAAAGATAGAGAGGAAGTTTATTCATTCTAATAATTAACGCTACCGGGGTGGTATGGTGTGCAAGTAAACGCGATGCCACAGTTAAAACAGCAGCAGCGGTAACAACAATAACAACACACGAAACTGCCAAGTAAAGAGATCGCTGCAAGAAAGGATTTCTTACAATTAATTCCAAGGACAATTTAATCGGTATATAATAATAAATGCTCAGTCGTTTGTTATATATTATTTGCCTCTTAATTGTCGAGCAATTCGATACGTCTCTCTCGCTCGGTACAGAGAGAGCCCCGTGCACACGTAACGTCCGAAGTACTACTATACTAATATAACGTCATTTGCATAGAAGAGAGACGCGGCTTCATTACAAAAGCGATAGAGCAACAGCAGCAGCAACAGCATTACAGCTCGCGCTGCGTTTATATTATATTATGCGCATCATACTGTACCGTTAATCCGTGTAACGTTTCTCATTAACGTTCGGGATATAAATGCCGAAGCTTCGAAGAGGTTCGACGCGAGACGTCTCATAGACACACATGTACTTGTAACCGGCCGAAGTGCGTATTATGATGGGAAAGTATCGGTCGCTTCATCATCGACGACTTATGGAAAGAGATTGAAGCGAACTACTCCCCCATATAACCGCGATAAATGGCTCGTCTCCCGCTTTTACGTATTATTATACATATCACACACGCCCATGTAGAGAGCTGAGAACTCGGAATTATGTGTAGTCGAGAGTTGAACTGGAATATTTTTTTTCCTTCATTTTTCCATCGTTATCCGCAGTAGCAGCGGCAGCGACGGCAGCAGGCTGGCTGATGACGACACGACTGCGACACTGCATCCTTTTAATTTGTGTAATTAAATTTTACCGACTCTCGTACCTTACCATTTATACGGAATCGGTCGGCCCCCGTTGTCCGCTGCACCACTGCGCGCTCCACATGGCTGTATTCGCACATCGTACATCCTCGTTAAAACTTGCAAAATATAACTTATACATATATAGTAGTTATCTCGCTGGGCGACCGCAAACGAAAATACACATTTACCAATTTATCGCTGTAAAAGTTCGTTGCGCGACTCTCTTCCCAGCTGCACCGACCTTTTTTATTTACTTTATTTATTTATTTATCTTTCTATATTTTTGTCACTTTAAATTTCGCAGCAGGTCGTACGTAGCAGCAACAAAACTGACAGAGCAGCAGCTGCAGCAGCCGGGGCGAGATGGCAGGGAAGGACGGTAAGCTCGAGCCCCAGGAGAACGACATCATACTGCAGGGCTTCATGGTGAAGCGCTCGCAGAACAAGAAGCGATTCACGCCGGTCAATTACAAGCAGCGCTGGTTCGTGCTCACCCGTCAGCATCTCGTCTACTACGATGGCTGCAGCAACGAGGTAAATATAGTTATGTTACATAGATAACAAAAAGCCTCGCGCGCAACGCTACACGCGTATATTTACAAATTTACACAACACGCGCGTTCACGAATAAGCCGCATGGAAATATATCTCTGCTTTTCTGCCTCGTATAATAAATTGTTATAATATTGTTCAACGATGTGTACCGCGTGATTTTTTCATATTCGAGCTTTTTTTTGTTTTTCACTAAAGTAACTACATTTTTATCAAAAATAATGAAAGTGTATAACTTTTTTAATTTTCGATTCTTGCTCTTTGAATTTACTCAATAATTACCTTTGTTTTTCGTCGCTAAATTAAAAAAATAATAATAATACTCGAATAATTTTTTTAATCGCCAAGCGGCTCTTATAACGTATTCTAACCAAAAGTTTTTTTAATATTTATTCTAGAAAATGTTTTTCTGTCTGCAAATTGAGGTTAGTGACAATTGATCAAGATCATACGATGTTTAATAGGAAGTAAGTTCTTTCCATTATACTTATCATCATTAGACGCATTATACAAAACTCCACGCACAATTGTTGGTTTAGTTTGCTGTACATTTGCCATTAGACATGTGCATACCATTCGTTTGCTTTTTCGAACGCTTTTAGCGTTTCACAAAGAGTAAAGTACATTTAAGTAAGAGAGTGAGAGACAAAAAACAAAAAAGAAACGATTGTCGTAACCTGGCGCAGGTATAATAGAAGGTGCATTAACAAGGAAATATACTAATGGTTTTTTTTGGTCCTGGAGTATTAGAAAGGAGCTTTCGTTACGCTTCTAACCCACCGCTTCGTTTGTAATGAATTAAAAAATTACTAACATGCCTATACTATCTCAATAACCATCTTTCAACGAAACAAAAAGTAAAACAAAAAAAAACAGCGTGCGAATGAAAACGTAACGCTGAAAATTGGTTGACGGAGAGGATCGCTACGCGTTACATGTTTACAATTATCCTACAGTACCGGGCATAAAACTTCGGCCTGTCTCGTATAATACAAGATACGAAAATAAGATTTATAAAGCCCATAAAACGAGCTTATAATACACATTCATATACGTAAGAGTCGCGCGTATTTTATTACACATATATTCAGCTCGAGTGTGTGTGTGTGAGTGTGAGTGTGTGCCGCTGCTTGCACTGCTGCGTGGTAGAAAAAAAGGGCCGTTTTTCGCCGACGACCGCAAAACGAATTCATTTAATTTTCGCTTGCGCCGTAAGTGTTTCTTTTACTCTTTTTTTCTCCTTTCATTCAACATTACCATAATTATTCTCGTCACTAAGAATCTCTCAATATGCATACAATCATTTATGTATAAAATATACAAGCTGTGTGTGCAGCACACATCCACGGCGCGCTCGTTTTTCATTCTCTTTCGGCTCTCTCACCACTACTCTCTTTCCCTAACACTCTTGCCTCTTATTCAGCGATGCAGTGTGTGTGCCTCGAAATTACAACGAGGAACGCGAGAAGAAGAAAAAGAAAACTGCACGCGAGTATAGTCGCATACGTAGGTGCAATCGTGAAACTCGCTCTTTCAGCCCCGTTGCATTTTCCACCTTGCCGGGCACAAGATGAAACGTCGCACTTTTTGAATAGTTTTTCAGCCGGACCGAATCGCGTGTTTTTGCTGGTAGTTGCATTCGAGTGGAGGTGCCACACACGCGTGCAGCAGCTTATAGAGCTTTCCTACTACTACTATACGAACTACTATACTGTTTATGCACAGTGGCTCGATTGTGCGGTTGAACGAAAAAAAAATTATGCATGGAAAATTGAAACAAGCGAGTAGAGAGCGCGCGCGACACAGTAGATCAGTTGTCGATTCCAAAACTTTTTACTTCACAGCTCCAGTGCTGAGCGAGAGTAAAATGTCTTTTGAATAAATTTTTGTGTTTCGTATCCTCTCTCTCTCTCTCTCTCTCTCTCTCTCTCGTGCAGGCGCGCGTTACGCCGCCGCGTTCGAGTCACGCATACATAGCAATATAGCGCGTCATACAGCGCGCAGTTTTGCAAAAAAAAGAGTAACGCATTTCCAATATCGACGCGCGTTGGCTCACCGAGTTATAAGTTTACAGCTACATACGCGCTATGTGTATACGCGTGTAACTGCGGCAATAAAGAAGCTCGATTCATGGTGCGCACCGAGTGCTTATGCATTATATACCTGCTGCATGCAGCTCGTCGAGTCGCGCGCGGCTTTCTTTCCTCTGGAGCACGCGGGTCTTTCTTTCTTTCTTTCTTTCTTTCTCGTCTCTTAACTCTGGCTGCATCTCGGCTTTCAGAACGCACCGATACATATATTATATAAATGCGCGTAAGTGCATTTTTCAACTTTGCGCGCGGCGCGTTATTATGGCCGTCCGTCATCCAGAAGGAATTCAGTCGGTTGTTTCACACGCGTACACACGCTCGTTCGCTCGCTCTAAATGCATCTTACATATGCGGGCAAAGTTGCACACGCGCCAAATCGCAGTCGCTCTTTTTCTCTCTCGCTTGCTCTCTTGCTCCTTCGACTTTTATACATAATAAAAAAGCAAGTCGTCTTCTGTAAGATCGAAGTTAGCAGCATCGGTACACGGTATAGAGTATGACTCATTTCTGAGGCACTCGCGAGCGCGAGTGAGCGAGCGAGCGAGCTGCACCGGAAGTCAAGCCATTCCCCGTTGCCGTTGAGCATTTCGCGCGTATAGGGCGTTTTACGAGGCGACAAATCAGGATGAGCCATCGCACGCGAAATGGAGAGAAAAAAATAAGAAAGAGCTGGCAGAATAAGAAAGAAGCCAAGAGAGATAGACAGAGAGCAACGTGACCCCCGTGAGCTGACATTACCTCGTGCTTCGAGAGAGCCTCGAATGCTGATACAATATTATATACGTATATAGGTGGTACGACGAATGGCTTATTATCGGATTGTCTATGCCACTCTTTGCTCGAACTCATACTACCTCGTTCGTTTCTCTTGCCTCGTGGAATTTATTTTTAATCGATTTCGCTTCAAACCTTTTTTGTTTTTTCATTATCGTTGAATAAATCTGTTATTTGAATCACGTCAATCATTTTGCATTGTTTTCCATATTTTATTTACCTTTTTATATTTTCCTGAATTTCCAACGATGTAACGAAAAACGATCAGTGTTATTAATTCGTAACACGAGTTCATTATCCTTCCCCGCCTTTTTTTTTGTTAAATCGCTCGAACTTCATCCGTTATACTTAATAACGGTATATTTTACTGAAAAAAAAGGGGGATTCGAAGTATCGATTTTCGATTTGTTTCAGCTGTCGCGCGATTCGTTTAAAGTGAGTCTTTCATGGCTTTTCATACATTTGTTCGGTGGCAATTTTTCGAAAGCCCCCCGCCGCCGATGTTTTTCCACTCTCGACGTGGCGGGGAAAAATTATTCCGCGCTTTCGCTTGTAAAATATTCTCCTAGTGCCACTCGAGAGTCACTTGGCTCAAGAAAATAAGTCAAGCCCTTTTTTCGGAAAAAACTCGAATCTTGCAGCTTAACGCGCATAATAATATAGCGTTGTAGGAAATCGGTGGCACACCCTTGCAAGACGTACAATTTAAAGGCACGACCTTCGTCCGGGTCAGATTCACTGGTAAGCGCGGCGTTGCCTATATAGCGCGAATGAAAATATTAATATATTCCGAGTAGAGAGAGCGAGGAGCTTTGAAAGCCTCCCCAAGACGTCCATATATATTATATATCTGTATATAATTGCACGAGAATGTGGCGCAGGAGGGAGGGAGGGAGGAAGGGTAAGATATCTCTCGAAGGAAAATCGCTAATAAGAAGCCCACTGGCCTGCCTGCACGGCCGCATCCGTCCGTGCGCCTTATTCAATCTTTTATGGCTCGTGTGCACACTAGTACCGCTCCTCGAAGTGGGCCAAAGTCGAAAAGCGCGCCCCCGCGTCGAGATTGAGCACTGCGCGTGGCGCACCGACGAGAGAAGTAGCTCCTCATGAGCCATTTATTACGTGCTTTCGGTTGCTCTATACCGCGGCGGCGCATACAGCTTCGCACATACAAACACACACAAAGTCTCCCTTTTTTTCGTCTTTCTCGTATATACATGCTACATATATAGGCTATAAACACGTATATATATTGTGGGTATATGTACTTCGCGCAGCGGCGCTTGAAAAGTTTTCCCGAGCACAGAGAGAATGTGCCATAGTGGAATTTTTTTTGTGCTCGCAAGTTCGCTAATCAAAAACCGAATATATTGGCTTGGGCTTGAATTTATTTTCCCAGTTCATGTGTACGCTTACTTTCTCTTTTACGTGCCGGGGAAAAATTCTAATTTTTATTCTTTGCTTTTCTCTATCCTAAACAGAAAGAGAATCTACATTTATTTCTTGATAAAGTCCATGCAAGAACTTAATAGGCATTGTCAAGCGGTAGCTCTTTTGAAATCGTAAAAGTAAAAGCGAGCACCACGTGCAGATCTCGTGTACGAATAGCTTCTCTCTTCTCTTTTTTTTTTTTTTTATTAATCAAGCTGATTTTACGCGTAAGCGAGCTCGCATTGATTAAAAAGAAAGAGCTGCGCGAGCCGACGAGAGGAAGAAAAAGCGTCGCTATATACATACATTATACGGATACGTAACACACTCGTCCTTGGCGCGCTTTTATGCCGAGTCTCGCGCGATGCACAGATGCACCCGGTCGAAGTATATAGCTTATTTTTATAGTCGGACTTTATCGGACGTACACGCGTATCGTATAATATCGCATATATATACCCGTTTATACGACTCGCGAAGAGAGAATGAGAGAAAGCAACAACGAGACACATAGAGACATAAAGCCGAGAGATGAAACAAGAGCTCGATAGTCCTTTATCATCGCAATGTCCGGGCGAGTGTATATCTGCATTATTCGCAGCTACCGCGTGCTACATGTATGCTTATATACATAGGTATTATAGTTATACTCGCACAGCCCAATCATCGTCAAGTGGGTGCCAGGCACTTGTGTGTGTCCCCTTCCTCCTACTCCTCCTCCTCATGCTTCTCTCGGCCCTCCTGCTCGTGCCTTTTGCCGCGTGCACGATGTATATAGCATAATTTCGTGCTTCGTATGTAACTACTGCTTCTTGTGTACCGTTGCAGTGCATCCTGTCCACGGCACACACGTATATGTACAGACACACACATATTAATATATAATATGTATACAGAGATACGTAAGTACGCGTAAGTCGGGTCGCAAATTATGCCTCGCCCGTAATAACCAGCATTAGCCGCACACATACGGTCGTATTCACGCGTAGGTATAGTGCGCAACGTGTGTCTGCAGCTCCACTAGACAACACAAATACCTATACACACTAAACATTTAAAAGAGAATGTATTGCGCTACTTTGGCACGTGTGCTCATAAGCCTATACAGAAATTTTTCTACCGGCGCGAATGGCCGCATCGAAAGAAAGCCACCTAGCGCGCGTTGATCGAACTACTATTCAATTGAATTCGATTTATATGTACGCAAAGACGCGCGAGTCCTTTTAACGCGCACGAAAGACGACGAAGAGCGAAAATTTTGTTTTATTCAGCAAAGCTTAACGCCATCTCTTGCAGCAGAACGATCGCTGCTCGAGTACGTCAAGTCGCCCCGTAAAAACGGAATCGTGAAGTGGCAAGAAACTCTGTCAGGCAAGCAAGCAAGCGAGGCACGAATCGTGTACTAATTAATTCAAGTAATATTGGAATAAATAACGCGCCGCTAAAAGCTCAAGAGAAAGAGAGAGAGAGAGAGAGAGACAGAGTGAGAGAGTGAGAGAAAGGGGGCGCGCGCGAGTAATTGGTGTATAATTATTTAAATCCCGTTGATTCGGACGAGCTACGACGACGACGGTCAGAGAGAAAGAAGAAGCGAGAGGAAGAGAGAGAGAGAGAGAGAGAGAGAGCGCGAGAGAGGGATGACGGCTACATTAACGGTAATAGAGCAGTATCAGCTCTTTCTCTTGTCGACGGGCGCGCGCTACGTTCTTCGCTGCACGTGAGCCTTTTCGCGATCAAGATCGATACGCAAGCAGGCAGGCTGTGTGGAGCGCTGCTCGTTCTCTCCCTCTTTGCGCGCGCCCGTGTGGCTAGGATAGATAGCAAGCTCGAGCCGAATGTATAGGTCGACGTCGACGACGACGACGAGCTGAGTGAGTAGCAGGCGTGACTGCAGCCCCTCGCGCGAGCGGCATAGATCGCATCTTTCCCTCGTCGTCGTCGTCATCGTCGCGGCTACGAAAAAAAAAAAATAAAACTAAGAATAAGAGTAAGAATGTACGCGGGCGCATGAATGGCTCGAAGAAACGAGTGGGTGTTGGAAAAGGACGGATGCACTGCACTGCATCGCGCGCGCGCGTGTGTGTATTCGTGTGTGCACTTTATGCAGCAGCAACAGCAGTAGCACACAGTGAGAAAGAGAGATGATGCTATCGTGTGAGTGTGTTTATAAGTGTGTATGTGTGACACGGGCAGAAAAGCGGGAGGGGGGTGGGTTACGCTCGTCGCGCGCTAGTGCAAGAGAGTAAGAGAGGGTTGCTGCTGCATGCGAGGAAAATTGGCAGCGCCTGCGCTGGCTTACTCTCGCTCTCTCTCTCTCTCTCTCTCTCTCTCTCCCTCGCTCGGAGATAGCGGCACGGTCCAACCCTGTGTGCTACTACTGCTGCTGCTGCTGCACCGAGTGCAGTTGAGTAAGTCGGAACGAGACTCGCGCCTCTCAGTCGCGAGTAGCCGCTGCTACGAGATACACTAGTCGAGAGCAGCACGTTTTTCCGGAAAATCCATATTATTGTCACCGAGTTATACAGTACACGGATCCGATCCAAAAAACGCGTAAAATCATCAGCTGTTCTAGTTGCATAATCGATCGCTCGAAGAGAGCGAATAAAGTACAGAAAAGTCGAGTGAATATCTCTTCGAAGGAAGCGTGTGATTCGGGCCGAAACATATTAAAAAGTATCAACGCATACACGCGTTATACGATATCGAGCACCTGATTGATAGGTGAGGGCAAAATTGCTGTTGATCAGTCAGTTCTAAAGTGTCCATTAATTTTAATATTTTCAAAGTAAAATAAGTGTGATACCGACTACATGAGCTCTGTGTGTCAAGTTTGCCGTGAATAGCCTCTGCGCATAGCATTTACTACTATTACAATATACATAACGTTTCTAACACACCCACGTGGACGACCGCAAAAAACCGCAACCACGGCGTCGTCTCAGCTACAGGCCCGACGACGGCACACCTCCGCCTCCGCGGAGTCCCTGCTCTTCTGCGAGGACGGCGCGGAGGTGAGACAACAACAACAACAACAACAACAACAACACCAACGAGCAGATGCTCCTTTTATATACGATTCACCTTCTTCTTTTTTTTTCATCACGACACGCACTGAAAAACTGCACACATGGGCCATGTGGCTGTGTAAAATCGCACCCAGAGTGCATGAGATATTACGTTAACGATTTGGAATCCATACATGTTCGTGACGAGCTTCAAATTAGCCGATGCACGATGGACCCAAGTCCAAATTTTTAATCCGCTTCAAAAGTGACTGTAAAATTTTGTCCCGAACTCGTGAGAGGTGTTCGAGGTAATTGCTTCGTAGCCGCGAGTCTCGAGCCGTGTGACACTTATAAATCGGGCGCGCGCGCTAACGTTTCCTCGCGATGCACAACACGATGTTTCAAATACGCCCGAAGTTATATATGCGCGTGCAGACTTGAACTTCTGCGACGAAAACAAATCGATTTTCACGTACCCATATGTATTGAAACTCGATACAGCTCTTGTACATGGCACTACGCACTCGAGAACGTCTTTTTTTCTTTCGCTTTCATTTGTCGCGAATAATATATATGTAGTAGAGATCGCCGCTCGAGAAATATGATAAAGCTTCGGCTAGAAACGAGAGAGTTTTTTCATTGGGCGCAAAAGATGAATGATGGTATTGTTAAAAATGGTAACGATTTGACCCACTTAGAAAAAAAAAGGAGCAAGATGTAACGACGTCAAAGAAAGATGAAGAGTTTCGGCTCGTCGATATTACGCGCTCGCTGCGGCGGAGGCAACTGCAGACTGCGCGGTATGAAGCTTCTCTCGTTTGTGTGGGGTATCGCTCGTAACAAGATCCGTAATTATTTTTATGCAAAACGAAACGTCTCGGGTATATAGGGATCTTCAATCTTTCAAGACGTGTACACGAAATTGACCCAGCCGACGTAGTTTGTCTTTTGGGATCGCATCGCCGTTCTGCGCTGACCGACCTAACGAGTCTCGATTCAGGGATTTTAACTGACAGACGAGGAAGAGGGGGAGGAGAAGGCGTCACGGGTCGTTATTGAATTCACGAACGTATTATTAAATCGTTAGTTGATGCGTCGCGTCGCGTACGTGCCGTGTGGTGTAATTTGATGCAATGTATATAGCGTTTGTTACACAGTCCTCTCATTCTCTTTCCCTCTCTCTCTCTCTCTCTCTCTCTCTCTCTCTCTTTCTGTCGCGTAATATAATTCAGCTCTTATGCTCTTTCCTCGTGCTCGCCCGCGCGAGCCATAGTTTACAGGCACGTAAAATCAACACGGCCAATAGCTTGGCTCATAAAATCTTCCTTTGGCTTTGTTAACATTCAGAGCTTTGACGGCTCGCGGCTAGGCTGCTACTGCTGCAGCGCGACGCGAGCTTGCCCCCCGTGTGCGTGTGCAGACGACGCCGATGCAGCTTTTCGCTTGGGTAAATATTGACCTCCTCCTCGTGAGTCCGATGCGAAAATACATGTACATACATACTTTTTTTTTTTTATTATACACCCACGATTGTGGGGCAGTTGTGGAAAATGAAAATATTCGACGAGTCGAAACAAATTATATCATAGTGTACGTTGCATTTCGTTTTTTCGTCCAGCGAGTAATTTTTATTTACGCGCGAAAAAATAGTTTCGATATCCAAAGTTTAAGTATGTTATAACTGTACGTGAAACTTATTAAAAATGAATTCCAAATTATATACAAATAAATTATAGCTGTGCGAAATTAAAAATTAAATTATATAAATATCAGAATCAGATGAAGATGTCAATATTTATTTTGTCGAATCAAACTACATAGGATGCAGTATAAATTATTAAATTCAATGATTTCCGGAATAATCATTAATTTCAAATTGTTAAAATATTTAAATACATTTCGCGTACGCCGGGAAACTCGAGTCCTTTGAAAATCATCAGAAATGCACGTGTACATTTCCTTTGGAATACAATGAAAAAAAAGCTGTACAAAAACCTCACGAAAAACAAACAATGCGTTCAACAACATTAGGAAAGAGAAACAAAATAGAATTTTATATTGACAACAAAAAGTGGAGCACACACACGCATATGCTCGGGCAATGCATTGCACGAACGCGTTAACCTTTCTCTCTCCTCTCTCCCGCTCTCTGGTAACCAACTGTAAAATCACGTAAAAACGTTCCATCGAAGCTTTTTTTTCCACTCAGCGTGCACTCAGCTGGCAACTGCGATTCGAATTCATATATATATATATACCCGCACGTACACAGATATATAAAAAGAGAGCTCGCTAAGCCTGGAACGTGCATGTGACGTACACAATCGGTGAGAAACTGAAGAATCATTTAGTCTATCGGCTCAACCGTACTTCAGGCAGGACTTGTTGCGATACACATTGGACAGATTCGACGAAGCTTTGGCTTTTAATGAAAAATGAAAAAAAAAAAAAGAGAAAAACTCTCAAGCTGCACCGGACTTGGTCTGCACGTGTGTGTATAAGAAGAAAAGCGCGAGGTGGTATGAAAAAAACGAGGGCTCTCGTGATAGAGCTTGCGAGCTTGCAATTTTTGCGCGGATGATAATTATGAATAGCCTCGTCGTATGAAACATAATGAGATGACTTCGCATTTCTCGTGCGCGCTTTAGCCGATGTGCTCGTTGTCTTCTGCGGATGTCAGAGCTTTCCTCGTGATACATTATACACACATGCACGCTGCATCACACTGCCGACACATACATGTACGCCTTCACCATCATCCTATACACTGCTAAACACCCACGCGCCCGTTTCGCTTGACAGAATAGCTTGACACGACATCTCTCGCATAGCATAATGCATTAGCTATATAGAAAGTATGCTCGTAGTTGCCGTAGAATAACACGGTATAGAGAACTAGTATCGTAGTGGTGATGGTTATAAAAAAAAAGAGAGAAAAGAACGAAAGATCGCACAAAAAATGTGTGTTAAGGTTGTGCTACTACTACTGCTGCTGCTGCTGCTGCCGCTGCGCCTGGTACATTTCGGTCTCGGTCGGAGCACCTCTTCGGGGAATACATTTCCCATTAGTCCGCAAAAGAAGAAGAAACAGTATAACTTGCCTAGCATAGTTCTGGAATAAAAGGCGCCTTGAGCCTTATTTTCTGTCTGTCTTTATCTCTTTCGCTCTCTGCGCGCCATCCCTTGGATGTAGTTTACACGCGTATTCAGTTTTATTTTTATTCGAAAAAGTGGTTATTATGAGCCCTGCGCCTGTACGTATGTGGGTATGTGTGTGTGTTTTTTTACGCGCGCTTAGTTTTCTCTCTCTACTCTCGTTCTGTGGAGCGAGCGCGCCTCCATGTATGCATGCATGCATACGTACGTGCACGAAGCGAACGCTGAGTCTATACGTTCGCTCCATACATGTACGGCTGGGCGGAGTGAGTGAGAAAGAAAGAGAGAAAAAAAGCTACTTTAATATATGTAGGTTGAGTTTTTTTGTGTAGTTGTTACCTTTTTCTCTCGGTGCTTTTCAGAGGCAAACACACCAACTGCTTGAAATACATCCTTGCCGAGAGAGAGATTTTAATTTTACAAAAACTTTAATCAGCCACTCAAGCCCTCGTACGCGCCCGTATGTGTACGTATGCGCCGTGTTAGCATGTGCTGGATTAATAGCGTGATTTCAGTTTCACGCACGCGAACCAAACTTCGTACGCGTCTCTATATAGACGAGTTGGAAAATTTTTTCCAACGTCAACGAACGCATCTCTCTTTTTCTTCGGCTAAATTGAAGGTATGAGCTTTATTGAAACTTTTGTGGATGCGCGCGCGCGAGTGTAGGCGCGTGTCTCGTTTAAAATGAATTCCGCCGCACCGAGCGTCAGGAAATTTAAAAGAATAATGAAAAGAGAGCTCACTCTCGTGCTTGTGCAGTCTTTCAAATGTATAAGTTACTTCGTGTGGAATGGATAATTATTTTTGCCTATGAAAAGTCGAGTAGATATATGTGTAACATGAGCCACTGGTGGCTTCTTGTTTTTCAGATGGAAAAAATAAACTAAAAATGAATGGCTCTAATTGAAATCGGGTTCTTCACACAAAAAAAAATTGCTGTATACGTTGAACTTACGTTTTAAGTTCAAAAAATATATATTTTGAAGTGGACACATTGTCAATGTCTCAGCAGCAAAAAGCCAAGCGCATTGTTCATGAAATGTATAAAACTGTTTATCAAAAGTTTCTTGCGACACACACGCGGGCGCGCGTATATGCAAATACTTGCACACACTCCTCTCAACATCCATCCAATTTCTCTTATAAATATAGCAAAGAAGTTGAACAAAAAATCCCAGCGAACGAGAGTACATTTTTGTGAGTGTCACGCGTATTATAGACGTATAGAAGCCAAGAGGGATGAACGCTGAACTTAAAAGAATCTTTCGTGATCCGATAAAAGGATAGATTTTGTACCGAGTCAGAAATGATTTTTTCCTCATATATACACACGCTTGGGCTTTATAGTACGAGGATGTCCTCGCGAAGAAGCGCAGCTCACTGATCGATGATTCGTTCTTATAATCCGTTTCCTTAAAATGGATTTCAGCTTCGACGCGACTGTTCTTTCTCGCTTGCGCCCCGCATGAATTATTGAAGCGCAAAAAAACATTAAGTACTCACGAATTTTTTTCATATACTTTCCTTGAGATCGATGAAAAAAGTTTTATGAAAAATTTAATATTTATCTCGAATAAATTCTTTCTACGATCTCCTGCTCTCTTGGCTGATATAGACTTTCCACTTTGTAATTTTTAAATTTCTATTTTTTTTTTAAATTTGCAAGTCTCTCAATTGTTCGTTTAAAGAAAAGAGCCTCTCACATGGCCAAATGGTAAGATACATTTTTAAAATTGAATACGTCTAACATAAATCTTGGTAAAATGAAAAAGAAACTTTGTCATTGAGAGCAATTTCAAAACTATTCAAACTCAGCAGCAACGCTTTTCCTGTTTTCCAGCGGTGTCATCTCTTTGACTCGATATTTTTGCGCCTCGAATTTCTATGTACATTATAACGATGACATTATTTCGTATTGTGATTCTAACGATCTTCGCCCTGTGTATACGTCGAACCCATAGGCCAACGTTCCTTACGTTAATTAAGCGCCGAGTGCCTCTTATTTTAACCTACTTTTTGCGCGTACGTACATTTACAACTAGGAACCTCATATACATTTGCAACTTTGCAAACTTGGCAGATTTTTTACGTTAAAACTCTATTACGCAAAGTTGAACATCAATATCCAATTATGTCTTGCTCGTAGGTGAATCATAGTAATGTATGATTTCATTAGTAGGCGGGAGGCGGCGAAACAAAATTTTGCGGGTCAAAGCGAAATTTCTATTGACCTAGATTTCAAATATCTCAGCCGTTCGAGCATTTTCGCTTCTAAGATCTTGACCAAATCTGTTCACCTATTATGTGGAAATTTGGCTATAAACGTGTCCATGCGGGCGATGTAAAAGCTGCAACGTAGTCTAAAATTTTTCTTCGTACCTTGAGCTCATATATTATTGTTATCAGAAGCAAGCTTTTTTTTCATTATAATCACGTTTCTTTACGCTCGTTTCCGATTCCGCTCGCGCTCGAGACCAAAAAATTAATTCAAAAATTTGGTAGGAAGCCAATTTTTTTCATCAAGTCTTAACGGCACAAACTCTAAAGAGCCTGCGAACTTTGAAGAGCACACTTTGAGTTTGCGCCCATGTAAATTACATCAAAAGGCGATGCGGTGCATAAAGTATACGACATAAATACACACGTACACGTTGATGGCAAAATTACAAGGAACAGTGGGTGGTGTTGCTGCTGGCGTATATATGGTCGATCCCAGAGAGGGCTGTGTTCTCCCAGCTATAGCAGTTTATATTAGCCTAGCTACATACGAAACACGTGTGTACTCAACCACAGAAAGGCAAATCTGACATCGGCGCGGGTGCTGTACCGAGCAGCACACTAACAACTCTTACACAACAGCCTCTAGCCCGTAATATGTAGGTCGAAATTCCATCTCTACGTCTCATGTCGCATATAATAACTTGGCTTTCATTGAATTATTTAATGCACAGGCTCTTGGAAAAAAGTGTCATTTTTTTCAGTTACAAAGCCCATACATACAGACACGCTTTATCAAAGATTTTGGAATATGAGGTTGAGGGTTTCGTTAAGGATTTATTTATAATGTGCACTAACAAGACCACGTAAAGTGAAACGATCCCGTGCAAAGTGTAATTAATGGGTATGTAATCATTCTCACGAGCTTGTGCTATCACCAGCTCTTAGTGAAATAAATCGATAGTTTTAAATCTATTCAATGCGTCCATCATCTTCTGAGTAAGAAGATTGACATCAAACTTGAAATAACTCATAATCGTTTAAGTAATATACTTTGAATTAATTATGATGTTTCTAATTTTTATACTTTTTTTCAACGGTTTCCAAAATCTAAGCATGAAATTTAATCGAAAAAAACTATTTTTTTCAAAATCGTGTTTTACTTATACAATTATTTTTATTTTGCTACTTGCAGATTTGCAAATAAAGGTATTCGCCATCTAGTGGTAGATATTGTCATCAATTATCATTAATTTTGAGTAACTGACGGAAAAAATAAATCAGTATTAAAACATTAATTCTCAATCATAATACTCAAAGTGTAGGATAAAATTATTTTTGTTCAATTTCAAAAATTACTGATACATTAAATTCCAACGAAGATTTAGTTTCAAAATTCATTTTCGGGCCCTCTTAATAATACTTGCACGATGAGAATAACAACACCGTTAAAAAAAACCTTTCATTGAATGCAGACTCAATCAAAAGTAAGATAAATAATTCTCTGATAAAAAAAATTAAGTTTTAATTTATAGATGAGATTAATTTATAGTACAATTTTCAAGATAGAACAATATGCATCGGAATTTGACCTCGACTTTATGGTTTGATAAATTTTCAGTGTATATTTATGAAATGTTCTAGATTTCAGGCTAATTTCCAACCCAAAAATGTTGAAATAATTACGTTTTAATTTTTTAAAAGTTCTTATCAAATATTAAACTTAGCGTCTTGCATCTGCATGTTGATTAAGTCACGTCTCGGATGTACAATGGCTCACTAATTCTCATTATGCAAGTGAACTTTTTTTTCCTTCTTGAGGCAAAAAATTCGGAGAGCAGTTAGTAAGTCTAGATTGTACGTATTCAATTCGTAACGTACAGGAACAGTAAATGGTCATGAAATATTTCATGTCCGACTTGCTAGGGAAATGCATGAATTTGACTAAGACTGATAAGATGGAGGTGCTTTAGTGAAATTTCTCATAGTGCACACAGTGCTTGTATGAAATTTCAAAGCTTAGAAATATCATTTTTCACGGCAAATTCCTGTAATCTCGAGCATTAGTTGGTTGATTAACTTCATGAATTTTTATCCATCCATCAAATGCACCGGAGGTACTAAGGCCGACATAATGGACAATTTTAACGGTCTGGTTGCGAAGTTAAAAAAATGTAAAAAAAAATTACTATCTGACGACGCTGTAGCGCGGAAGAGAAAGAGAGTAAAAAAAGAAGCTCAAAGGCATTGTTGAAAAAACTCCGGTGTTCGCCGCATTTACGAAAAAGCAACGATGGCGAGGTCGGGTAGGGAGGGTGCGGGTAGAGTACTTTTGTGTTCACTTCCGAGTCAACTGCGCGCAATTACAAAACAAGCGGCCGCGAGTGTAATCCGACTCTTAAAAATGATGAAAATAAAAACACAGCGAAGAAAACAGGTGACTGTGTACGTGAGTGAGTGTGTGTATTTGTGTGTATGTGCATATAGTCGTGTATGTATCGTAGACGTTGGGGTCACAGAGTGGATGTGTATGTATACATTACCAACTCGAGTTAACAAACCATCGAATAATTTTCAAGTAGCCAGTCACATGTAAAATAAGTCGTGACTGTAGAACGCGTATATGCGCCTGAGCTCGTGTACATGCTAATCTCACCGTATACGGATTTGTTGTTACAGCGCCGCAAGGAGCGCGGCAGGATCGCCGTCGAGAGCGTACATCTCGTAGAGACTGCTACGCTGTGCGGCAGTGGTACCGAGGTGGCCAGCGATTCAAGCGGCGGAGGTGGTGGCGGCAGCGGCGGTGTACCGCCAGGACTGCCTTTTCAAGTTGGCTACAGAGAGGCCGGTCAGGAGTACACCCTGTATCTCGTTGCACCGAGAGAGCAGGACAGAGCTGAGTGGATTCGTGCCATAAGAGCTGGTAAGTTTTTACGTTTCTTATTTTACTTTTTCACGCAGGCCCTTGGCTTGATTTTGTCTATTTCAACTTGAAATGACTTCGATCGACCCCTATACTCAACTATCAAAGAGAATCGGTAATTGATGACTATTGTTCAATTGAAGTTTCCGCAGCGACGAACAGTTAGGGAGAACTTGTTTAAAGTACTTGACTTACAACTCGGCATGATTACAAATTCCTTTGATCGTAATAGTTCAAGGAAAATATACATATTGATGTAAAACTTCCTTAAGTTCGTTTAGTCTTTAAACTTCTCTCAAAAATGGAAGTATCCAATTTATATAACACAACCTTTTTCTTATACATGTTATTTTCAATTCAATTGCCATAATTTTATCTTACCTAATTTTATTTCGATACAAATATTTAGCATCAGATCATAAAATTTTTCGAATTCAATTTTGTTTGCTATTTCAATAAATTTCGAAAAGTACAAATGAACAATCTCAGTATAATGAAAAGCGTATAATTTTGCAAGTGTCTAGTCCTTTTATCCCGCATTTCTCTCGCCAGCTAATTGAATCGGGGCTTTCCTACCATTTGAAAAATAGATGATTCGCTTTAATTGATTGGCCTTTTGACGGGTAATGATTATTCGCTTGATACACAGTGTGAGGGCAGAAAATACCCCAGAGAGAACTTGTATCGCAAGACTAATACGGATTAGTGTTTACTTAGAAAATCCATCGATTTATCAATCAAATTGGGGAAACTTGATTAAGATCAAGCTCTGCAGTGCAGCAGCAGTATCAGGCTAGTATATACACGGATATACACTGGTGATTCTGTTTTATTTGCCGGATAATATGTGTACAGGTGCAGTGGGCATTGCACGATGTGGAACGGATAACTCGTTGCGGTTTGTTTTCTTGAAAAAGTATTGGCGCAATTTTGGAATGATTCATTTTATGTGCTCCAAAATTACGAAAATCAATATACGGAAAAAAGCTATCCATGCCCAGAAAATGACCATTTACTTGTTTTAAAAAATGTAGGCTATTTTCTGCTACTTTTAAAACGATAATATTATTTTAAGCCTCCAACACTAGATGGCGAGTATTATTATCTGAAAATCTGCAAGTGGTTAAGTAAAGATAATTGTATATAACTGAACTAACTGTATACAAATGTACTTAAAAATTATTTTGTACATTTCAACAGCCGACGGTCAATTTATGAGAACCATGGGCATTCGGCTGTCATTCAGCCTCACCGTTGATACAATTCAGCGCTTTCATAATTATTGACCTTCGAGCATTGAGTCATTATTGAAGTACGCAACCCAATTACTGGTGACATATTGAACAATGCTAGAGTGTATACGTACATCTTTCCAAACAATACATCCGTACAATGTGTTCTGTAAAATGAGTTTGCTCGTAAAAGAGCAGTCCCCATTGGCGCCCATCATAATTGTATCTGTAGTTCGTAGCGATGTTTTTTTTACGACAATACCTGGTCATAATTAATTTAAATGAAAAACATAGGTCTACCCTTATCGTTGTGGAATCAATGGATTCTAGTTGAAATAAAGCATTCATTTCTACGATTTCTTAAGTCTACGTTCTTTCTTTATATTTCTCCTCTCTTGGCGAATAGAAATATCAAAAATCTATTCCGCAATGGCGCCTGCTAGCTCAAGCTGGCTTAGACGCTTCTGCGCGTGACACAAATACGATATAAAACGTACGCGTTTTGTGTGTTAGTGGAAGTTTTTGTGTGCTTAAAAATTCGATTTTTTCACAGTTTTGCACTCTCTGTCGTATATATATTATATCGCCGCTCGATCGATACTCTTTGCACGTATCATTCAATATTTTTCAATATATGTTTGCGAATTCTTCGGCGGTGACCCCTCTATGATGTATAGCAAATTCCTCCTCTTGACTTCAATTTTTTCTCTCACACCCACATCTAAAATCTCATGTTCGTTCGAAGGAAACATCGAGCGATATAATTCTCTAACGAATCGTTTGAAATCAAATTTTTTTTCTTGTACCTCTTGCTTTGACTCTGATTATACGAAAGCTACTAATTGAATTTGACTTTGAAAAAAGTGGCACACTTTGTCCTAGTGTGTGACTTGATTAATTAATACTCAAATCGTGTGAAAAAAATCGATTCTCTATGCGCGCAAAGGTGACTCTTGCGAGGTACGCGTGATTTGTTCGGTTCCTTGCTTCGGTCATGTTTCTCCGTGACTCGACTTTTTTTTACCAATCGTCAATGGATTTTAGCACGACTCTGGCAAAAGAAAGTAAAGGACGAAAAACACGTTTGCCAAAATATTTGCTTGGCTGGCGCTGAATTCCGTAAAAATTATCGCAATTTAAGAAGTTAATCGAATTTTAGCGAGCCAAGGTCTGAACTGTAGTTATTTTAGAATAAATCGATTGTTGGACGTGACATTTTTTCCAAATATCGTGCCTCTCTATATACGCGTCTCTCACTTCCAGTGAAAATAACAAATATAGTTAAACTTCGACTGCAGGAGGGTAATTTTAATTCAAGCATTAGCTGAAAATCATCAATAATAAAGTTGGCAACGCGCTTGCCACTTAAGAACGAATTCCCTCGTTCTCTCTCCCTCTCCTTCTCTTGTGCATTATTATCGCAAATCGAGTTGGTATACACTTTATACATTTTGTTGTGTACGCATAAATATTTTATATTCCACCGAGCCACTTGGCAACTGAAGCTGCCACGAGCTTAATGAGTTCACGTGCAACGCGCTCGTGCACTCGCGCACTGCAATGAAACTCGCAAATGATTTTCGAGTTTTACGCACTGCGAGGAGAGTTACGACAAGGACAAAGTACTTCGCGCTCGCGTCTCATCTCTCAAGAGAGAGCGAGAGGGAGGGAGGGAGAGGGAGAGCGACAAAAAAGCTCATATTTTGTCGTAGTCAATTCGAAGCTTCTCACCGCGTTTTTTCTCGGCCTTGTTCGACTTTGTACACGATATATACTGCTGGCACACACACACACATACATACACACATGAGGAGCAGTCTTTCACTGCCTCTTGCGAGCTTTTCATTCATACAACTGCGGCAATCATGATCTTTTTCTCGGGCAACTCACCGAGGACTTGTTCTTTGATACCGGTCGAGTGTTTAGTAACTTCTTAACTTTCAGTCGGAAAACTATAGTTTGGTTTCTCCTGTGTTTAGCTATTTGTACTGTGCAGGGCGTTTTTAACGAGAGATCTTCTTTCGTTCCAGTGCAGCGCACTTTTAAAGTGCCGCTGCTCCGTTTTGCGTTTTTTCTGGCTTTTTATACTTGCGCTTTTTCTTGCAAAGAAAATTATTTCTTTCCTAATTGTAATCGCTGCCATTTTTGTTTGATTAAAAATGATTTCGGGTATATTTTCATTATTTTTCACAATTCATAACAAGAGAAAAAATGTTCGTTTAAGATTTTCGTTCGTTTCAAGATAAAAATATCAAATATCCGTAGCTATAATTGACCATTTTTTATGAAAGGCTTGGTATTTATATTGAGATATTAAATTCAAGTAGGTGTTCCATGAACTTTTTTATATATTTTTCAAGTATTTTACTTTCTGCCTTTGTTACTATCAATGAAGCTTTGATTATATTTCCTGACTTGGTCTATTTAGTTCATTTTTCATTATTTTCCTCGAGCTATCAACGTTATCATAATTTTTAAAATTGTTTCATGAAACACTGAAAAATCTGAAGGATTCCTTTAACAAAGTAACTTCATGAGGAAGAGTGCATAAAAATTTCAATCATCCCAAAGTTAATGAATCGATGAGAGACGTATAGGCGGCAGTCGATGCTCCTGCACGTCAAATTGATTCATGTACACCTGCGCATAGTTGAAATGTTTTCATTTCATTGAGTGAGAGATCGCAAAAAGTTCAGTGTGTCAGTTCATTCAACTTAGATTGAATTTTCGAAGTTAAACTTTATTTTCTCTTCCTTTTTCTCTGCGAAAGGGGGTGAGGTGTAATCAAATAGCTGAACAAAGAAACTCAAACTTGGAGCCGGCGCGAATTACAGAAATCGTTCTTAATCCAACATCACGCTACCGCAAACTCACTTTTTTCTTCTCTTCCTTTTTCCTTATCGACTGAAGATATATAATGGAGTTATATACGACGGGGATCTTTTGTTCCACTCCAGGCTTTATTAAGCTCCGGAAATTCTTGCATGCGAAAATAATGCGTCTCGCTCTCTCTCTCTTTTCGACGGAGAAAAATCATTCTCTTCTCTCTCTCTTTCGCCCGTGAGATTTTAAAAACTCGACTCTCACAAGCCGAACTTTCATGTTTGAATAGTAAAGTGAATTTTCGGCGATATGAAGAGCCCCAAGAGGAACTTTGAGAAGCTAGGGGTAAATTGATCGAACGTGAAGCTGCTGCACCTTTAGGTCCGATTAAAAATCAATGGCTGCTACTACTAGTCTCTGCCCACGCGAGCGCGACCCGCATGCGTCAATCAGAGTTAAAGCTCGCGTTTATGACTCGCGCAAGCTGTCGGATGGGTTAATCCCCAGCTCGAGACTCTCCAGAGAGGTTTATATATAATACGCAGTGCAAGCTAGTAGTGTGCAGTAGTCTCAAGGCTGTTTGTGTATTTGCGATGTGCTAGCTCCTCTCAAATACACACACACACTTTACGTACACCTACGCACACACGTCCGCTGTGTGCAAGACGTACATGTACATGTGTACGTATACACGATCACAGGTTAGCTAGGCAGTAAACACAAAAGACCAAGGAGTATATTGTAGTGCGTCAAGGGATAGCTATTTGTAAGCGCGCCGCGTGCATCTGGATGCAGGCACAAAGCTCAAGTTTGCGAGCTACTTTCGAGTCTACATGCTCTCTTAGTAAATTTACAACAATCTGCGTTGTATATTTATCACTTCGTTAATGCGAGTTGAAATCAGTGTATTTTCCCAAAACTTGGTCTTCCTAGTTTTGTAATTCATATTCTCGCAAGTGAAATACAGCCGATTCGAGCTTGCAATTAATACTCGTGTCAACATGTTTTTTTTTTTCATTTTATTCGAACAAACGTAAAATTGCTGCGATATTAAAACGGCCAATGTACGTATAACACCGGACAAGCTGTGTCTTTTTAATAAAGCCATTCGACACGTAAAGTGCAATTTTTTATTGCCCATACAGTCCGTGCGTATATATAATACAGTAAATGCGTTCGTATAACACTTGTAATTGATTTTTTAATTAAAAAATCGCCCCGTCAAGAGCAAAAGTTTGTTCATTTCGATAAGAAAAATCAAATGCCGTAATAAAAGTATAAAAAAACAACTGAAGAGAGTAAAAATATCACAACTTATGTAATCGCTGTTTTTTTTTCTCTCTATTCGCAGTTTGCAGCGACAATCCGGGCCTGAGCGGTCGCTTCCACACGGGCTTCTGGAGCGGCAAGCGTTGGTCCTGCTGTCGTATGTCGACGCGCTCGGCCGAAGGCTGCGACACCTGCAGCCCCTGGTCGAACATCTCGTCCACGTCGACGAGCAAGTCGAGCGTGGCCGCGCTCACCCCGAGCCAGCTCACGGCCAGTAATTCCGACCGTCTGCTGCTGCAGCAACAGTCGTCGAGCTCGCTCGTGGGTGCCAGCCAGCTCGCCGCCGGTGGTATCATAGTTACGAGCAACGGTGCTGCTGCTGCTGCAGCTGCGGCAGCGGTGGCGGCCATCAGCAACAGCGCCACCACCAATTCGACCACCTGCAGCTCCGAAACCAATAACAATCCCACCTCGGTGCAATCGCAGACACGCTCCAATAACGGTAAGTCGAACGCAACTCGCCTAATAATACTGGCTTACATACACCCACCTGCCCACGCACACACGTACAAGCGCATCCAGTCCGAGAGTAGTAATTGTTTCCAGCCCATCTGGCCGGGAGGTACCGATAACTAATAACAAATACTTCCCAAAGTTAGCACGCGCGCGTCTTTCACGGAGCGGCTACATTATTGGATCGGTGTACCGGATAGCTAATGCCGCATATTTTTCTGCTGCGACAATGCGAAAAATGGCCTGTACATATAGACTCGTAATGCGCTCCACTGAATGGACGAGAGAGATATGAATGGATCTTTTCTGGAAAAGTGCCATTGTTGCAAGCATATTATATACAGAGACTCTCCTCTCTTTCTCTCTCTCTAAATCCGAATAAAACATTATGTCATAAAAAAAGTAGTAGCACTGGGTCATCGCGCATAATACACACAAGATGTATATCACTCGGCTAATGCACCGCGGAGAGTTGTTGCTGTTGTTGTTATACGCTTGTATATACTTCTTTGTCAGCGCGTCAGCGGCTCATCAAAATGTCATTTCTCAACGATTCAATAATTCAACGCGTGTGCGCGCATATACACTGTGCACGCATAGCTCATACGTGCGAAAATTGCTATATACGCGCCGCTCTGAGCTGCTGCTCACGGTCGTGCCGAGAGGATCGCTATCCTCTCTCGCTACAACACAATTGGCGTGGATTTTTCACTCGCCGTGACGTCTATTATATACGTATGTATACGTACGCGCGCATCACGCAACTCGACTTTTCATAAATGAAATCAACGCGCTTTAAACAAAAACTCAGCTGAGCTGCTGCGCGCGTGCATGATGCAGCAACTCTCGAGTTAATAATTTCTCTTCTCTTTTCTTTTTCTTTTTTTTTTTTTTTTCATACAAATTCAATTCAGCCCCAAAAAGTTTAAATGAAATTTTCGGAAATGAGCGTGGAATTTTCACGATGAGTGTGTTTTGTTCTTGCGCTTTAATTTACAAGACAGCAGCGCGTATCATGAACTCTTTCCGAATGGTACACGCGGCTGTAAAATCTTTTCAGCGAAGCATATTCCGAAGTTTTCGCGAGTCGAAAGATAGGAAGAGAGAGAAAGAGAAAGATTCTTTAATGGAAATTTTTAATTTGTCCGACTTCATAACAGCGCGCGCTGCAGCGAAGCGCCTCGGCAAGCAGTAGCGGCCGAGCTATTACGTTAGCCGGTATTAAATGTAATTAAGAAAAACTTGGTCGTGAAATACATACCCATATATACCACAGATACGTATATATACGCGTGGCATACACACAAACATGCAACAGACACACACACGCACACGTACACATTGACCAGGCACCAGGTAGCTAAGTAGTTTAAAATAAGCTCAAAGTTTCTCGGCAATTTGTATCTGCTATATAAATTACGCGAAATTAAGCAAAGCTTCGCACGGGCGCGCCCGTCCTTAATTTTCTCGCTAACACTTTATACCTTTTGATCTCTTGGCGCGTTCGAGTTAACTTGCCTGCCTGCATACGACGAAGTTTCGATAATCGCTATCCAGTATAATTATACATCTATTTATCATCATCTCTCGCTCGCTATTTGTACTGTCATCGTCAATTATTTTTCAAAAACGCCAGAATAATCAGTCGCCGCGGACGTTTCGAAAAATACACCGAGCTCAGCGAAGTGAGTGAGAGATACAATATATAGCTCGAGCCGCGCGCACAGATCGAGATGATTAATTGGCTGCGCGGTGTGGACGCGCGCGCGCGCGCTGCTCGAAAAACAATTATCCACTCTTCGAGACTGTCATACTTATTTTCGTCAAACAACGGCTGCGACGAACGATGCGAAAAAAAAATTCATTAGTTGCCGTTTCGGTTGCCGCTCCGGGCCCCCCTTTCAAAAAACTCGAGCGAGGTAAATAAGCAGACGAGCGATCGTGCGCGCACATATTGAAAAGTCATATTATGATACGCGCTGCGCTGCAGTGATACGTGTGCCACTTTTGTGTGTTAATGTGTAATACAAGAAACTGGCGCGTGCGACGAAGAAAAAAGAAACGGTTATAATACGTCCAGTTTGAGATGAGAGCGGGAGTGCGAGAGAGAAAAAAATCCTGACTCTGCATTAATCGGAGTGTAGCGGGGTCAGATCCGAGTCGATTCAGGAGAAAAAAGAGTAATAATAATATTTGCTGCGAAGACGAGATTTTTAAACGGCACAACAGCAGCAGCTACTTGGAATTTAAAATTGGCAAGCTATATTACAAATCGACGATATCGGAGCGACAGTAGTGTCTCTAGCACCTACATAAATGTGCACGTTAAAGCGCAATAAAATACGAAATGGTAAAAACCGGAGACTAGAGCTCGAAGCATTATTGGATCAAAATCGGCAGGAGTGCGCGAGCGAAGAAGCGAACGAGCGTGCAGGCAGCGGTGTGAAAAGCGTGACACACTTGCAGGCGTTTCTCTCTTACTTGCTTGCTCGCTTCTTCTACTTCTCTCCTCATTAGTATATACATTTAGTCGATGGCGCGCGCGCACACACACACAAAACACCGCTCCTCGCAGCAGCTTCGAATCGCACACCGCCTGATGTGTGCAGTTTGAAAACGACGCGGTATTATACGTGTGTGTGTGTGCAAATGAGTGAGTATGCGTAGCGAGCTGCAGACATCAGCTCGTTTTTTCTTGCCTCTCCGCACATCATCGCTCATTCGTCCATCGCGGGCTCGGATCGTAAGGCCGCCGCCGCCGCGTACGTGTGTGTTCCAGGTGCTTCTTTCTGCGCTCGCGCGCGCGCACGCGTCTGCTTATGTATATCAACGCGAATACATTCTTATATACGTTATACATCAGCCGCGATCATCTAGCTGCATATAATTCCTCCTTTATACGCGGGCAAAATAAATCACTCGCCTCGGTGTTTTTACATAATACGAATGTTCCTCGAGTCGAGGAAGTAGTGAGTTTTGGAGTGTACAGTGCACACGGCATGGGCGACTTGATGAAATATACATAATAGCTTTTCGACTTTATATACGCGAGTAGTGTGTGCAGAGCGTGCAGCTCTCGACGCGAATGAGAAATGAGTTCGATACTGGCGTCGTCCGTGAAATGGACATTGGGAATGAGAGATCGGCTGCCGGATGCACGGGACATCAGGCTGTTTGGCTACCGATGGACTCTGCGCAACTTTCCTTTGATTACGCATCAGTCAGGTATGAGACGCGTGTGTGTGTGTGTGTGTGAGCTGCTATGTACCCGATAGCAACTTCCTCCTTCTTGCTATCTCGCGTGCATCGTCGTGTGTATGCATGCAGTGCCCGTGATACGTCTGTGTGCGCGCGTCTGTCTTTGGGAGTATCGAATTTTGTGAATGGCTAATTAGCCGAGCGCGCGCTACGCTGCAACACGTATAGAAGACGAAAACTTCTAATACGCTCGTGCGCGTTCCATTTGGTATACGGCGAAATTCGATGCGTAAATCGTGCTCTGTACGTACATTAATATCAAGCGTTGAGTAATAATTTCGCCTATTCCGAAAGAGACAGCCGAGCTATTATGCTCGCATGCATTTACCGTGTAGTCGATTTATTGCGCTCGGCTGTAATCGAGCTAGAACACTCGAGAGAGCTAGGCTACGCGCGTTAGCTATTATAATATGTGTTTGTGCATGTGTGTGTCTGTGCGTCCGTGCGTCTGTACGTGGGCATATACGTACGCTGCCGTCCAGCAATAAAACAGAATCAATGAGCGCGCGAGAGGCAATTAATTTGTCGATTTGCCTCTGCGTGTTTGTTTTATGCAGCTCCGCGATCTATATGCCCATGCGCCTATGAGGTGCGCGTAATTTATATTATCGCGAGAGACAGAGAGAGTTGCGTTAATGCGATGATTTAGGAGGCACGATTAGTCGTTAGTCTATAATATGAAGCAGCGCGACAGCAACAGCAGCAGCATATATATATTTTTTGTCGATTATACCTGTCGAGAGAATTCGCACTGGGGCAGTTACGATCGCGATGCCCACGCGGATGAAATTTCTCGATCGATAGCATACATTATTATGAACGACGAGGAATGTCAAAAGCGCGAGACTAAGCAAATTTTTCAGTGCGTGGCCGTGCAGTGTGTGCATACGCAGCATTACGTGTACACGGCGCCGACGATGCACGCAAATACTCGCAGCTCTGCACGTGACAATAGCCGCGCGCGGCTGCGTTGACCTATAACTACCTGGCGCGCGCCGTAATTATTACGAAAGACTTTTGTCTGTTGCTCTCCTGAGTATGATGCGTTTTTGTCGAGGCTACATAGATATATAATACGTGTATGCACAACTGCTATAATACATTAGCGACTTACGTATTATAGTCGCGTTTCGTCGAGAGAGGACGAGTAGAGAGAGAGAGAGAGAGAGAGAGAGGAGAGTTCTTTGTGTGTAACGTAAACAAAATGCAATTTTCTGTCGTCTTGAGAATAGCGACTCCAACGTAAACACATAGCCCCCGCTATTATTGCCGCGCTGAGAAGCTCCGGTGCTTTATGCCGCTCGCGTTCGTGTATTATATATAGTCCGCGCTCGTTCTTTTGTGCTTTGAGGAAAGAAAGAGTGATGGGAGAGAGAGAGAGAGAGAGGAAGATCGCATGGTTATTAAAATTACGCCGAGCGAGCAGCAGCTATATAAAAGCGACTTATAGAGTCCGAGCTGCACACGTTGCATGCATGTTGACGATATCGGAGAGCTCGAGATTTATATTTCTTATGTGTGTACGTTTGTATAAGCGTCTTTTTTTCTCTCTTCAATCGTGAGAAAGGTACAAAAGTCGACGCATCATCAAATTCTCAAAGCTTCCCCTCACCTCGTACGATACTTTGATAAATAATTTTTTAACGTTGCGGTGAAGGAAAATTTTTTCGCTTTTACCGCACACGCACACACTCTGATACACGTGCGCGCGATCGAGGGTCGAGTTTCTCAATTATACACGCATAGGGATTTAGTATTCGACGTAGTTTAAACAATTACGCGCGAGGAGCTTGCGCGGCGGAGTATGGCGCGCGTGCGCGAAAATTTAATTAAAGCTCGGATTTTACTCGTATATACTAGTACGCACCTGGCTCTAGGCAAATTTCATTACGGTGTAAAGTCGAATTTACATGCGCTACGCTCGCGAGTATTCCGCGCGCGGCGGTGGCGGCGGCGGAGCAGCCAAACTCGTATTTATATGTGTGGCTCGCGCGCGCGACGCAGCTATCCTATATACGCGTATACAGCTGCAGCGCACAGCCTTTATACGTGCAATATTTATTCGAGCGCACGCGTTCGCCTATTTATGTTATATAGTACGTGTATGTATGTGTACGTGAAAAATATATTTTGTAAAGCAAGTCGTAAAGTGACGCGCTCGCGAGAGCTTGAGCGAGTGCGCCCGTAAAAATTCGCATTCGGCATTCATGTACATCGCAGCGTGGCGCGAGCACTGGGACACGCGATATTTCGCGCGAATTTTGCCACGCGGAAAATATCGCGTAGCAGCAGCAGCTTCCTGGCAAACAATCGCCGATAATAATTAATGCCGCGTTTTTAATTTCGCTACCGGCTGAACAATGAAAAAAAATGAAGGAAAAAAAAAGGAAATAATGAAAAAGAATAAAACGAATACGTATAGAGTTGCAGGTGCACATTTGCTACGGGCTACATGTGTGTTATATACACGTGCACTGCGCGCGCGAGCTCTAGATATCGAAAGTTCATCGGTTAAATTTTAATTTGCCAAAAAGCGGACACACGTAGCACAACGCCAGCAGCAGAAGCAGCAGCTTTCAAAGTATAAGCCGCAAACCTGGTATACGCCGCGGCGTATGACCACTAATCAAGCGCAGAGCTTTCGGTGTTCTCATACATCCGTACACACACATATATTCGCGCGCGAGTGTATAATGCTCCTCTTTTCTAGCCATCCATCCAAAGAGAGACCGGGCGAAAAAAAAAGACGGCTTCACTTCTCTATCGCGTGCATAGAACACGACGAGAGCCCGAGTGTGTGCGCGCGAAAAAAAAGAAAGCCAGAAAGAAAGAGAGCTGTGCTGCTGCTGATGCTAGCCACATCATAGCTCTCTCTCTCTCTCTCTCACTCTGTCTCTCTTCTCTCTGTTGCAGTGGTACATCGAGCGAGAAATGTATTGTGCACAGAGAGAGATGGATTCGTAGTACAATATTCATATATATATATATATATATTTACACCTAGTATATCTATAAAGACGAAGCTGCTACAGAGAGCAGCATCGCGCGCGCGAGTATAGACAGCAAAACTAGGCGCACGAGCGCGTTTTAGTCCTTTCATCCGTTTCATCCGACAAATTCGCCGCCCCTACTGCCTTCGAAATAAAAGACTTGCTGATGCTGCTGCTGCCGTGGCTCTGTGCGCTGCAGTTAGTACATCGAAGTGTATAATATAGGAAAAAGCTCGCTCGCTTATAGCCGTTTGCAGGCGTCCCCGTGGCCGGTTTTCTGCACTCTATACCTACACTAGTGTACGCAGTAGTGAGCTTGCATGCGACGATCGGAGCACATGTATACGTGCATGCACCAAGCGCCAAATGAAGCGCATATACTGCATCCACGATGTCGCTCGGCGGTGGTGGCTTCGTGGCTGTGCGAGCATTACACAGCAGTCGAAAAAAAGGGAAGAAGAAAAAAATCGGCCAAACGAAATGCATATCCAGGTCGATCGCCTGCCCGAAACGTATATAGTGTGGCTCCGATGTATATAGCTGATGCAAGCGATGAGAGGCTGCATATATTGCTCCGTAATATACCAGTCGGCCAGTGATGGGGTGGGGCTGTGTCTACTGCTCTAGTGCTACTCTCGCCCTCTCTCTCTCTATCTCTCTCTCTTTCTCTCGCACCCATCATATGATCGAAGCTCCATGTGAGCAGGCGCAGCAAGAGCTATATCCCGTCCCTGCGTTTACCCGAGAAAACCGAGCCTCGATGTCGAGAGCCTCGGCTTATGCATCGCCTATATTCGCGCTGTATTTCGTCTTGGCGCGCCCAAATCTAGCCCATTCGCTCGACGTTAGAATTTCGGCCTCGTTACCATGCAGATGCATGTTAAAAACTTTTCGTTTTCTTTTCTATTTTTTTTTAATCTGATGGCACGATCGTTGCCGAGTAAGTAACTTTTATGGCTCGAGGAGATTGTTCAAAGGCGAACTCTATTGTTTTTATACCGTGATCGTTGCTTTATGAGACGTTAATTTTGTCATTTCTCAGCTCGTTCTTTCTATCTCCGCGTATAATTATTTGTTATGGCGCATGCACTTGCAGTGTGGCACACTGCGTCTGACATTTTTATAGCTAATTACGAGCTGCACTCTCTCTCTCTCTCTCTCTCTCTCTCTTCAGTGCAGCTCGTACTTTTTATTAAATGAATAAAACAATTAAGTTCTCGTTTTGATAGAACTCGAAACAAGGTCATGAGTTTGTCATTTTCTCGACACTTTTTCGCCAGCTTTTTAAAATTAATTCAAAAGAATTTGCATACATTTCGAGCAGCAGACAGAGAGAGGGAAAGAGCGCGCTCGTTTCACGAGACACGCACGTCAACGAGCTTTTTTTCCATTGTTTTTTTTTATTTTGCTCCAGTAAAAAATATTTTTTTTTCATCAAAATGTCCATGTATTAACGAACTCACGCGTACACCAGCCGTGTGTGAAACGCGCTAACTCGATCTACATCCGCCACTCGGTGAACTGTGCCTTAGCCTCTCTCTCTCTCTCTCTCTCTCTCTTACTCCTGCAAATAATTGAACAAAATTGGAAATCGTTCAGTTACCGCCACTAAGTAGTTTATCGAGCACTTCCGCTAATTAAACTCTGTATCATAATAGGACGTGAATTAGTGCACGCCGAAGCAAATAATTGAAATCAATTTCTATTCACGCGTGTACATAACGTAAAACTCGAAAGCGAATTAAAAAGTTTGCGCTGCTATTTTTTCACTCTATCGAATAAAATTCAAAAACAAAGATACAAAAAAACGCACCATCGCGTCGCAACGGGTGTGTGCGCGTGTATGTACGTGTGCACGAATCTCGTTAAAATGATTATTCTTTTCAGCGGGCGCGTCTCTCGGCTCTCCAGGGTCACGACGATGCACAAAAAAAATATGCCGGGTTAAATGTTTGCCCGCGTAAGCACAAATTCCAACGGGAATTAGTGAATGCGCGTCAAATTTCCCGTGTAACTTTGTGCATATTATCTGTGCGCGTGCGCGCGTATGTAGGTTCCTCACGCGCAGATGAGCATTAACGAGCCCGTATTGCACAATGAGGCGTGCGCAACGAATTCTTCAAATAAAATAGAATAAAAATACAATGCAATCAAGCCCGCACTCGAATAAATGCCATATGTCGTCTGTATCTGTACGCAAATTTCAACGGTATTGACATATTTCTTTCCCTGGTATAACGTGCATGTAAAATAAACAAAACGCACCTTATCAGAAATCAATCTCTCTTAGACGTGGGCGAAGCTGAGTGTGCTTTTTTGTACTAGTAAATATCTACTAGATGAAATATTTGTTGTATGTTTCACTGGCTATGGACTTACCCAGAAAGTCTTTGATTAGTTTTGACAAACCTAAATATCATTTTAAATATTGTAAAAATTAATTTTAGATATTAATGTGTTCTGAGTAACCACGGTACAAATGCTCATATATAGGTTTAATAAGTAACCTGAAGTATTCAACTTATGCTAATAAATATTTTTTGGCATATGCTTTTTATAAGAGATTCCTGAACCTTCTAATGACGATCCATAACTTTTTGTAATAACTTTGCTTTAACTTATACAATTGTTCTCCTTCAGCCTCTTACAGAAATACAGATGAAGGTACTCGCCATCTAGCGGTAGTGGCGTAAAATAGTATTATATTCGGAAACAATAGCGCTCGAAAGCTAGAAAAAGATAATATGGGAAATCGGCAAAAGATTCACTAAGACTCATTACGTAGATGCAGTAAAAAATTGTGTAAGTTTGAAGTCTTAAAAACGACTCCATTAGGATACAACTAATGTGCAAGTTGGAAGAGCCTTTTTTCTACCGAATCCACATTCACGATCCCTAAAAGGTTTATTACATGGCCATCATTATTGGGATCAAAAAAACATTTCGCCGCCATTTGATAGATTGGATTTGCCGATTCTAATGCTCTCTACTTTTTGCACGCTCGCAAAGTGCTCTCGACGGCAGAAATATCACATCTACACGACGAAAATGTCTGTAGTAAAAATTGCTATATTCGATAGAAAAAGTGGATTATATACTCACACTACGATGGTTAAAGGTTTTGCTACATTTATGCTAAAAATTACTGACTTTACAGTAAAAATTTACTGTATCATATAGGGAAGAAAAACATCTCGAGTACGAGTATAATCCCTTTTTTCTATCGAATATAACAATTTTTGCCGCACATAAAATAATATTCGCCCTATAGATCTTTTCTTCAATCACGCTCATACATACATACACGCATCTGATAATCTCTCAGTCTCTCTCGGATGCCAGGCAAGCAGGCAGGTCTTGTCGCAGCTCTAACGTATAGTCTCGTCACTTACATTTTATACACGCTATATACGACGTACCGATAAAAAATCATAAATTTCCGGTTCGGAGTGAAATATTCCCTTGGAAAAAATGGTGAGGTGTTTTCTCGTTCGAGCCATATCGTTATTTTACCTCAGGTACCTTATATCTCCATTAACTTCTTTTTTTTTATTTTCATCTATTCGCGATTGCCGAGCACTCGCATTTTACCGCTATTATTTTTGTATAGCCGCGCTGTTGCCGATCCAATTTGAATAATTTTACGGGCATATTTCGTAATGGAATTAGTTGTTCGAGTTTGATTACGTTGCGTTTAAGCTTCAATGATTTTTGATGATGCATACAATGTGGTTAGTTTGATAAAAAGGTACATTGAATAACTTTGAAATACTCTTCAATACATTAAAATAATGAGTGGAAGTTTTAAAAAATCACCGAAGGTTTTCTTTATTCGTCATAAAATAGACTTTCGAAAGAGCTTTTTTTCCAATGCTTTTAAATTAAACGGTAACCGATCAAATTGATATATCTATATTATAAAATAATAAAATATTAAAGAAAGAAAAATTGACATCGCTGAAATCTCAACAATCGCATAGGATTTCACAGGGCATTCATCAGAGAAAACGTATAGCGTTTTTCAAAAGAGATACACATAAGCACAGTATGCAACAAAAAGAAAAAGGGAGACGTTGCACAATGAAAAAATTGTATAAAATACGACCTCACACTTATACACACGCAGACTCGCGCGAGCTCATACCTATATGCATGTACCGAGAAAGCTGCAGGTTGAAAAGGAATAAATTTTTTTCTTCTTCTCTTCGACCATGTCGGTACACCGTATAATTCGAGCTAGCGCATGCCGTACAATTGTGAGGCAAAAGAACCGCGCGGCGCCACTGCGTTTGACGTCGCATTGTTTATCCTAAGGCAACGGCGAACTCCGGCACTGTACAAATCGAAATCCAGTCACTGACACATTCGCGCGCACGGCTCGTATAATTGCAGCACGTCTGACAATTCTTGCAGCTTGCAGACTCTCTGCGGCTGCTACTTCTGGTCCGCACCGCTGCCTTGTGGTAAGCGGGAATACTCTCAATGTTATCGACGTTAACTTACCATGAGCGCGGCGCACAAAACTCGCCCTCTGGTATAATGCCGGAAGATTAGTAGCGCACGTATTCTCGGCGCACGAATGATCGGAGCATGATCAACTCTATTAGCTGAAAACTCTGAATCTGGTTGAATTTTACTTTTTCAGCTAGTTGGCATATATTTAGATAAGACGGTTCGTTGTTGAGATATAATAAAACGTAGATTGCTCCGCGAGATTGAGTGCGTTTGAAAACGCACGCGCACCCGGGCTCCTAATCTATTTACACACTTATCCGTGCTGGTGCGATTTTCATTTTGAGATTTCTATCTCCCTCCCACGTAGATGTGTACGCGCTATACGTAGGTGCGAGATCGCATTTAATGCGCTTGATTCTGGCTTTTTCGCTCTTCGCGAGCAGCTTGGCTAAGAGGATTTCTTTGACGTCGATAATCCTGTGTGTGGCAAAAGCACAAAAAAAGGAGAATCAAGAAAATTACTTCTACCCTCATTTTCTCCATCTATTTGTAATTTTTTCCCTCTCGTAAACAGCATTGCCTCTGGATCGGAAAAATCAACAAATACGAGATTTTCCATTTTCTCGATTACTTACACATTACGTCCACTATTAACTATTAAAAAAACCTTGAATTTAATTCAAATTTTATGTAAAATGCAGACATTAAAATTGAAGTAAGTAATACTGAATTTTATCAAAAGTACTTTCACATGAAATTTTATTTGAAAATTAAGGTAATAATACTGATTTTTTTTTTACAAAAAACAGAAAAATTTAATCATATACTCATTATTTATGAATGACAAGGACTTTATTCTACACTTGAAATTTTTAAATATCGATTTAGTTTTGCGTTAATCGTACAAACAATTTTATGAAAACTCAATCATAATTAATGCCTTCGCCGCTAGATGGCAAGTACTTTTATCTGTAAATCTGCAAGTGACAAGAAAACATAAGTGTATAAAACAAAGTTATCAAAACTTCAAGTCTACTGCTGATCATCAAAGAAAAATCGAAACTTTTCGAAGACAATTTAAAACTGCACATGTATAACCTTTAAGATTAAACTTGCACCCCGTAAAGAGTTATTTGAGAGAAACGTTCGAATAAGCTCGTTCCGTTTAATCTCTAAGATTCAAAATATACTGATAGAAATAAAAATCGAATGCCAAGAATCATCTTGATCTCATGGTATGCTTGTTTGTAGCATTTTGCTGAGCGGTACATCGAAGTAGCATTGTGACGAATGAAAATTAAACTGGCACGATACTGCTTTGCTCTGCGTTAATAAGCATCTTGCTGCTAGGACGCATCGAGTATAATATTATATATTTAAAATTATAAATTCATTGGAATGCGAAGATTCATGAAAAAATCGTTGTATTGCATTTAAATCATAATGATTTTAATGCTTTCACATGAAATCTAATTATCCTATACGCGAAGGAAACAAACTTCCTCCACTTTTACATGGATTTCAAAGTAAATATTTTTAACAGTGTTTAAAATAATTTCTAACTTCAGTCAAAAAAGAAAAGAAAAATTAAAATTAAAATTTCCCAAGTACGTATAACACAAAGTTTCATAGCAGAGCTTTTAATGCCACCGTAGAGTACGCACCAACCATCACCGTCTAGTGCCATACTTACTTTGCAATGTGTACATCGATATTGCAGTTTACTTAGCAATAAGTAAGTGTATAGTATAATGTAATATTGGTTTATATCACAGTGTACGTGTGTTTACGCTAGCTGAATAATTAATGATATCTCGGATGTGTGTATGTGTGAGTGTGTATACATGTAATCCATTAAAGTTCCAGCTTTATTTATCTACAAGTTGATGAACTTTGCGTCCTCTCTTTCTCTCTCCACTCGACCTTGACACATTGTGCAGTGTGGCGCGCGTGCAAGCTCGAAAAATCCCTGCTCCCTGTGCCAGATTCTTCGGCTACTTGAAAAACAAGGCATACGCGTTTTGCGGCTGAATTAATCGAAGCGTATATATGAATAAATTATCGTGCGAGCGCGTATTCCCCTCATTATACTATGGCGTAAATAATTAATATACACAGCTCGAGCTATATATAGGAGCTTTAACCCCGTAGTGGTAATAATTCTACGATCACCTATACTTGCCGATGTGTTATTCGATAAAATGACGAAGCGATCGCACTTATTTACAAAGAGCAGGTGAGAAAAGCTGCTTCGAGCCCGTCGCTGAGTTGAAAACAGTTTTCAGAATTACGAATTCAAAAGCTTTTTAACCCCCCCTGCACATCGTATACATAATAGCTATGCGCGAAAGTAATGGCAATTATAATACCTGCACGCATACATATAGGCAAGCTCGTGCGCAACGTGTGTTGGCTTTTAGCGTATATTATACGACTAGATCGCAGCGTACATAGTTGGGTGCGCACAAGCTCGGGGGTGGTACTCCACTACCCGACGCGATACAATGACCCACACGCGCCCCTACATATACGATCGAGCTAGCTGCGTATTATATATGCATCAATGAGCGCGACGTATTATGAAGTAGGCAAGTAGTATGTGCCAGGCTCCGCGAGTGAGCATAATTTAGCTGTCGCGCAAAGATACGAGCAGGGGCGCGTGATACTCGATATATACTACGTATAATAGGCGAGAAAATGACGCAATAGAGGCACAAAAATTCAAAAGAAGTCACTACTCGCAGTCGACGTCGCTCGACAGTGCACTGCAGTCGTCGTCGTCGTCGTCGTCGTTACGGAAAATTCGATAATGATACGCGCGCAGGCAGGCAGGCAGACAGGCGTTGCTACTTTTTTTCTTCCTCTTCTTCTTTTGCCGTGCATAAAGCGCGAGTAGTAATAGCTGCGTGACGAGTTACGTCTCTCTACTCTCTGTGTGTAATGGGTGCAGTACTGCAGGCTTGGCTCGGGCCAGGCCTTTGACTCGGCTGCAGCAGCGGCAGCAGCATACAGGTGCCTCGGTAATAAATAATGTGCCGTACGTAGCGAGCGAATACTTGTGCCTCGAGGCGCTCCTCTCTTCGAGAGAGACTAAATGCGCGCATAAAACGTAACAATGACTGAGCGAGCGAGAGGCGGAGGCGCTACGAGAAAGACGCGTTTACCACGTAACTACATTTTCTACTTTTACATCGATAGAAATTCAATCATTAATATTGCGTACAAAGAAAGTCTACACGTAATATTATTATAATTTTTTTTTACAAAAATTCGGAAACTGCACAAGTACTTTTATTAGTGCGTCATTCCTAATTCACAGCTTCCTTCTCCCTTTATTTTTTTTCACTTTACGTTATATTTTTTTCGTACAGCTGCCTTAAACATTTTTCCTCGACATTTTTCCGACAAAAATGCGCCGCGCATCCGTGTGCCACATGCACGTGCGCGCCATGTTTCGCAGCAGCAGCAGCAGCCAGCCAGCAGCAACAGTTCGAATGTGTGCCGCGCATATGTTCAATTCGTTGTTATTTTTTCTCGCAAATTTTCATTCTCATTTTTGCCTGCAGCGCAAGTGCTCTATAATGTGGTCTCGGTGGTGCTATTATATACACATATTTTTCGTACGCCTGTGCCATTATGTTCGTGACTGTGATCAAAATAAGCGAATGAAGTACATTTCTTCCTTCTTTTTTTTTTTTTTTTGTTATTCTTTGCGTTACTTATTCATCGACTAATTTTTTTGCTCGAATCGTTGAACTCGACCTACGGTACTACGTATGCTACTGCGTGTGCAAAGTCGATCGCGGACGCGGCCATGTACCATATGCACAACGTTGTTTAGTCTGCATATATGAAAAAAGCTCTACGCTGGCTCTCTCGCAAGTATTCGAAAACTTTTAATTAAGGTCGTGTGTATTTTTTGGAAGACAAACTTTTGCGTAAAACTTCATTAAAAGCCTTTGGGGCAAACTACTCACTCTCGTTTAGATATACGTATACATCGTCTGTATGCGCGCGTGCGTATACGATACGTATATATAAGGTATATGAATGCGCGTGCAAAAATCCTTCAGAGCTGCAAAGGATTTTAATGGTCTCTGCCTCGTCGTTATCTCAGCGCAAGCGCGCGCGAACGTTATTGTAGCTTTGAATCATCTCAACGAACGGACACTCGGGCAATATGGCATTTGTCTCGTAACATTAGATTATATTCAAAAGCCAAGCGCTTGGACTTACAGAGAAACGCGCTTAATGCCGCGCGCGCGGCTCTCTCTATGAGCATATTTCAA
Source organism: Trichogramma evanescens (assembly GCA_902732785.1). Taxonomy (NCBI): domain Eukaryota; kingdom Metazoa; phylum Arthropoda; class Insecta; order Hymenoptera; family Trichogrammatidae; genus Trichogramma; species Trichogramma evanescens. The sequence continues at coordinate 83,187 of CACVKI010139110.1, forward strand.
CTATTCAACGGGACGTCCTTAGATCTTCACAGTTCTCTGACGCTGAAGCTGCTGCCGCTGCTACTGCTCGGTCAACGCGTCAAAGCCCCGCTGACCTGCCTGCGCGGCTGCCCGGCGCTGGCTAGGGCTTGGCCATCCAATCGTGTACAATTTCTCTCTGAGATTTAAGCCCCTAGATTCAATACTCTCTCCTCGGTGCGCATCCTGGCCACAAAAGTGTTTGTGTATATACCTATATTCATGTAAGCGCTCAACAAACTCTTTCTAAGTGCATCTCGCTCGCTTTTCTTTATCTAACTCTCTTTCTCTCCCTGTCTCCTTCTCTCTCTCTCTCTACGTCCGGAGGGTGCGTTTCGTACAAAGAAAGAGATAAGAGAGAGAGAAAGAGCAAAAAAAAAGAAGAGAAAAAAACGAGGGAAAAATTTGCGGTCGTGCACGCGCCCCGGTGACAAAGCGAAAGGACATGGAAGTTGAGCGTTTCTAGGAAAAAAGAGGCAAGGAAGGAACGGAAAGGAAAGGAAAGGACACGTTGCTGCTCCGCTACTGCATCAGCTACATCGGCTTAGACCGGAGCTCTAAAAGCATAGTGGTAGTAGCTAGCAGTGGTACAGTAGTCGATGTGAGCGCGCGGAAGCTTTTCAAAGCTCGCACACGTTGTGGCTGCAGCGGCGCAAGCAGCACACGACTATAAATGTGCGACAGGAGTTCTCTCTCTCTCTCTCTCTCTTTCGCATTGAAATGTGCACACGGGGTTTGTTGTTACGACGAGAGAGAAAGAGCTATATCTGTCTATCCGAGCTGCTGTATATATTATATAGCGAATCGAGTATACACGATGCCGTACGCTGGAGTGCAGCGGCACACACAGCGGTAAAGCAAAGAATTAGCGTTTATATTGCCACAGGAGCGACGGCGGCTGCAAGCTTCTTCTTTTTTTCGCCCCATTCTTCTCTTTCTTTCGATTCTCCGCATTCAAAGTGTATATCCTTGCATTCACGTGGCCGCGCTTGCACGTTTTGCGCGAGTATAGCTGCGCTATTGTACACATATACCTATATCTGCTATACTATGTGCATCCGTGTGTGCTTGTGTGAGTGTGGGTGTGTGCGAGTATGCGTGGGCGTGCGGCTGGGTGTGTTTATATGCACTTCTCAAACTTTTGTTTATCTCGTTTTCGACTGCTATATCGCGCAGTTGACGATGCGACTGACGAGCGGAAGCGCGCAAGCCGTGACGCGCGCGTTCTGCCTTCCTCTTTTGTTACTTAACTTTGCTCGAGTTTATACATAACACGTATAGCTATATAGCGGTGCAGTTCTCTCTCTATATGTGTGTATACACGCGTAATTGTAATTGTCGCCACCATGGGAGCGCTGTTGTAAATTTCAACGTGCAGTGGCAAGTTAGAGACGCTGAGAAAGACTTGCCATTGACTCCCGTGTATATCTGTACAAGCTATCCTATAGTATTTGCCAGTACGCCGTACCTGCACAGTTTACGTGTATTTGTGTTCGTGTCTATGTGTGCTGTGTGTACGTGTTTGTTTGTTCGAACGTGTTGCAATCGGCGTTTCTGGTGAAACGCTGCTGCTGCTGCTGCTGCTATCGAATGCTCGTCTCAAAATTGAAAGCGTCGCCTTTCCTTTACACGCAGAGTCGACGGAGAGGGACTCGATTTATCGGGTATTTCGGGGCGCGCGCTATTTTTTTTTCTACTACTAGAGCACTCGGTTGTTACACACTGCGGATTTATTGCTGAGGAAAATTGAATTAAAACAAGACACACGTCGATGGGCTTTGCACAGCACTTGTTCGGAGCTCTTTTGCCCCGATTTAATGTAACTCGTGTACGGGAATTGAGATATCATAAATATCTACTGTGCGCTTGCATTGCTTCGGGAACGACACGCTCTCAGTCGTCGTCGTCGTCGTCGTCGTCGTTGGCATGAAAAAAAAATCGACGATATTGAAGGTACTCCGAACATCCTCTTTAAGTTTCGAGAGCTAGCCGGAGTATAAGTCGAGAGCGATCAGTATTATGCAGTGCGCGCACACGAGGCGATCCTTTTTCGATTGTAGCACGTGTACGCTATAACACACTCGACGCTGCTCTCCGGACGATATAAAATTGAACTTAAAACCTACTCGCGCCTATATACTTTACATACACATTTTATATTATATCTATATATACGTGCTACACGAGAAAATAGTGCGATAACCTCGTCTCTTGACGCGAACCTTGGAAGCGAGCCAGCCTATATAAACTGGTACGTATATACGCGCGCTTATATACGTATGCGCGACGCCCCCTTGCAGTTCTCTCTCTATCTCTCTCTCTCTCTCTCTCTCTCACTACTCCCTTCTCCACCCAGAGCTTGTAATTAAGCGTGATTTGTTGCGCCAGCCTACGTACCTATATGTGTGTACCTTTTCGTGCCATACAGACACACAGGGAAGCGAGCGAGCAAGCAAGCCATCGTGTATGCACAGAACGATGCGCGGCGCGGCACACTACTGCACGTGGGCGTGTGCGCGCGGCCGAGCCCATGTGGTGCAATATACAAAAGCTCGACACATCGTTTTACAACTTTCGAGATGAGCCGTGCTATATTTCCACGTGCGTGAGTTATACATTAAAACAGCAGCAGCGACCGAATTAGGAAAAACATATCAGCTTATAGGCCAGTGTCCCTCGATACGATCTCTGCTGTATAATGCCGTAAATTAATCGTCGAAAAGAGTCATTTATAATCAGCGCGCTTAGCGCAGTATACGCACTCGGTAGCACCCGCGCGCGATATACACTTGCTCTTTTTAATGAGAGAATTCATATTGGCAACCTGCAGCACTCTCTCTCTATCTCTCGGTCGAGAATTGCCACTCGCTGTGCCGTGCGAGCGCGTGTGCATAAAATGGATCATACCCGCAGACTCGTTGCATTAAAGCGCGGTTTGAGATTCGTTTTATTGTAAAAGTGCGCCATTAATCACGGACAATTTCTTGTTGACTTTGTCATTAGATTTTCCGCCGCATTGCATAATGCATCATGTAAATTCGCGAACGCATGCGTATGTATATCTATAAAGCCAAGCGCAAAACTCGGGGGCACTCGGGTTAAATAAATACGCGCGTATATGTGTATACGCCACTTACATACATATAATACGCGAGTATGTGCATAGTGTCATTGTTTGACAAGTTAATTAAAATCGTTATGTGTGTTACGTACTTTACGAGATCGCAATTCGTACAATAACGCGATGGGCGCGCGGGTCCTTCTGTTTGTTTTTTTTCGTTGTTTTTTTTTCGTTTGTTTTTCAACTGGCGTTTTCGAAAATCCGAACCACGCGTATTCACGGTAATTAAATTATTATTGTCGATCGTGTAATTTGTAATTAAAATCGAAGGGAACTCTGCAATTATTATCATCGTAAATGTACAGTAATCGTAAATATCCTTTTCATAATTAAGGACCACACGACGTTTTTAGCCGCTGCTACGAGAAACCTTGCAATTGGCACTTGGTATAATTGTTTTCAATAGTTTTATCGAGTTCGTAGCACGTAATTCGCAGGGTATAGTAAAATCGAGTTTCATTCCGCCCCAAAAACGCGCAATTAATTTCAACGGCTTCGTAATCTGTGCTTTATACCGACATTGTCCACTCGTATAATAATAATATAAATGCGCAATCGACGGTACAGATAATTACCTACGAAATCATTCACGTTATAACATTGTAATAATTTGAAATTTTAATTTTTTGTTTCAGGTAAGTCGACGAACTTTGATACTCTCATTCATTTTGCAGCAGCAGAAGCTTACCCCCCTCGTAAGTACATTATTGTTAAATCGTGTGAACTAGTTTGCGAATGAGCGAGGGTAAAAATATATTATCTCTAAGTTACATGGGATGTTTTAAGGCCCGTTATATAATTTGAATCGAGGCGAAATCATAATCTTCATAAATTTGCACAAGATAAGAGAGAAGAGAGAGACGTATATCTCCAAAGAAAAGTAGCCTGCGAAGTTAGCTAGGAGGAGCGCGCCTGGCAAAGTGAAAATCTCAGTTTGACACAGCCACGCACATGCAGGGGCAAACTGATACGACTTAGTCGAAACTTATCAAAATTACACGCGGAGTTCCGTACATACGTATATATATACGCGCGCACTGCAGACAGAGTGCGGCAGTATATTATCTTCATTATACGTATCTCTCGTGCAACGCGCGGCATAAATTACATCGTGGATTAAGTTTCGTCGCGAGGACGAATCATCATCATCTCTCTCTCTCTCTCCCTTTCTCTAAATTAAATAACGATGAGATTCTAGCTGGAGCAGCTACGCGCAATGTGCGTTTCTATAAGCTTTCGAGTTTCATCGCGAGTGCGTCGCGTAAATATACGAAAATTAACAATTCAATCTCGGGACCAAAACTAATATACCGATGTGCCGATCTCATGCTGCACACAGAGCTCTTCTCTGCTTTATCAATCGAGCCCGCGAAATGCCTCGGTGTGTACATTGTGTGTGCACACAAACGCACATGCACGCCACAACGCGAGGCCGGAGCGCATGCAGTGCAAGAGCAGCAGCGGCAACAGCAACAGCAACACAGCAAATGCATCGCGAGCGAGAGAGCCTTAAAGCGCTGCAACCATCGCGATCGCAATTCCTATGTGTGTAAGCGTTTATGTACCTATATACCTGTATACATAATCACGTCGACTCCGTGGAGGGAACCTCTGCGTGCTCTGCCTACGTGTGTATACCTATAAGCCTCTCACTGTTGCTCCATCGCGAGCGCAGCACAGCGGCAACGGCGGCGGTGGCGGCGGCGGCTCGGCAACGAGACGGTGACGCGCTCCATGTTTTTCTCTATACTCTTTGCGCCGTGGTGGCACATTATATACATTATACATACATATAGCTATATGGAGGTATTACACCGCGAGCTAGTGGGCCCTCTCTGATTCACTGCTGCTGCTGCTGCTGCTGCTGCTGCTCCTGCTGCTCTGAGGCACAGACAGGCACACATAAGAGAGTCGGACAGGCAGGCGGCAGTGGCTACGGGGGCCTGTCTCGCTTACTCTCGCGATCGCAGCCAGGCAGCAGCAGCAGCAGCAACGGCACAAAAAAGCCGCAGCACAGAGCCGAGCTACAGTCGATCTGGCGAAACTGCTAGGGAAAGACTCTTCGCGATATATACCACGGCACTGCGAGCGATCTTTCGCATTTGCAGCCAGAAAAATCGGTTGTACAATAAGTGCGCCTGTGTGCAAGGCTCTGTGTTCAAAATGTTCTCGTAATCAGTGAAACGAGTGTCGATCGCTTTTGGCTCACGCGACACATGATCGGAGTCATATCGAGTATATAGTGTTTATAAAAATCAATTCAATTAAATATACGCACTGACATCGGCGTTTATATGTATAGGAGCGCCGCCACACGTCAAAGTTGTTTTCATCGATCGAATCGGCAATTTGTATAATACATACAATAAATATATATACAGCTTCGCTTCTGCCTGCGGCGAAAATCATTTCTCGGGCTTTGTTTGGTTCGATGCGCTTCTTGTGCGCGGGTGCGCAAACAGCCAAAGTGGGGAGCAGCAGCAGCAGTTCTCTCTGTCTGTGTGCAGTGTATATACGTGCGTGTACGTGCAGCAGCAGCAGCAGCAGCAGCAGTGTTTGTGCGCGCAGAAAAAAGATTGCGGACTTTTTGCCGAGGAGAAAGCGGTGAAAATCGACGAATTGCTTCGCGTCCGTCTACTACTACTACTACTACGCGACTATAGCGCACAAAACAAGAATAGCATATACCTATAGATATACTTATATTGTTATTATAGATTAAACGTGCTATTGTAGATGCTGAACGACGTGCTGCCGCTGCCGCTGCTTGTGTATAGCTCTGTGTAAAGCCTGTAAACTGCAGAGAGCGCCCGAATATTACTCGGAAATTTGATCGTTATATAGCAGCAGAACAGCACATCTATATGTATTAAAGCGAGTGCAGCGAGTCGAGCGAGCGAGAGGCAGGCCGACAGCCCCGCAGCAGCAAGCAGGCATAACCGACAAGCAGCTCAGAGAGATGTGTGCGGCGGTTGTACATTGCGTTGCATCGGGCAAAGAGGACCACTCACTCATATAATTATTAGTCTGCGCACGAGCTCGTGCACACTCGCTCGCTGTTGCCGCAGCTATATATACTTCTGTGTCTGTGCGCTGTGTGCAATATTATAATATCTCTCTCTCTCGCTCGCTCTCCGCTGGTGAATTGTGCACATGTATTCGTAAGCGCAGTACATACATACACACACACACACAGATATTTATACATTACGGCTGCTTTTGAGCCGCGCGAGAGCCGCCGCCGCTGCACCTTTCACGCATCTCCCGAGGTCGGCCGTAGTAAGCAGCCGCGCGCCTCGCCGTGTGCCGTGTGCTGCAACGACTGCAACTGCACGGAGCCGCTGCCTGCACACAGCAGCAGCAGCACAGCGGCACTAAGAAGAAGGCACAGGCACAAAGAGAAGCAGAGAGACTGTACAGGCTGCATCAGCAGCAGCAGAACTGCACAAAAATACGTGCAGGAGAAGGTTGAATATAAAGACCCTCGTGACTTACGTACATACCGTCTCTCTCTCTCCCTGTGTGTGAGTGCATTGCACGAATCTCTTTCTCGCTCTCCTCGTACTTATAATATGAACGCGCCACGAACGTCTGTGAGCTGTGTTGCGCCGTGTGTATCTCTCTTAAAAAGCAGCGGCAGTAGGTAGCAGGGGCAGCGGCCGCGGAGAGCATCGCGATCGCTCGCGAGAGAGTAAAAGAGAAAGTCAAAAAATTTGCTGCTCGCTGCTTATACGCTTGGTCGCGTAGGAGTGCGTGCTTCTACCTATATACCTGTCTGTGCGTCCGTGTGTTGTGTGTATTATATATATCTGTTTATGTGCGTGCGATCGTGCGCTGCGGCCTATACCTAATACCTATATACCTGCACACGAACGTCGGTGTGTCTGCGCGGCTCATTTCGCAAACTCTTTTTCGCTGCAATACTGCAGTCCCATCGTGTGCAGTGCAGCGGTATATATTAGTAGCTTCGCTGCAGCGCGCCCAACTCCTTTAATGTGCAGATGTGTCGCGCAAAGCAGCAGCAGCAGCAGCGAAGTGGCCCGTACAACAGTTAGTTATGAGTGTGTCGCGCAGCAGCAACGGCAACAACAGCAGCAGCAGTGAGTGAATCACCCGGGCAATTTTAGTCGTGTCGAAATTTGTGCGCGAGAAATCCCTATATAGTGTGTAGTGCGTGTCCGTTGCTGCTGCCTCCGCCGCCTCTGCAACGCTTCGCCCGCAAGATGATGGTGTTAACGGCCCTCAAGCAGGTCGCCACAGCGGCCACCAACGCCGTGCACTCGGCCACCGGCTCCAGTCATCATCATTCCTCCTCGAATGGTACGTGTGTCTCTATATACTGTTTACGAACGCAAATTTTAACAACGACGTGCGCTACTACACAATAAAAGTAAAATAATAATATTATGCTCCTACTTCTTCGAAAATACTACTCCGCTTTTTCTCTCTCTTATACACGGATGATTGAATCGATCGACCTTGACGCATACGTAGCGCGCGCAAGTGTGTTTATGTGTGTGTTCGTGCGTGCGTACGCGTACTTGTGTAAGTGCTTGTATACACGAGAGCAAGTTGTATATATGTACTTAAAGCGAGCAGCAGGAGCTCGCATATAGTCTACGCACTCGAGCGTGTCGATGAAATTCGAAAAAAAACATTTTCACGAGAGTTATAGTACGTAGGTAAAAAAAATCTTTTTTCCAGTATAACGCGATAACTTTCCATAAGCGAGAGTTAAATCATCGGTGCGCGCGCGGTACGCACATAAGGAAGGATTTGTACAACGCAACGATCGTTCCGCCGCCGACGAGCGAGTGGTCATTTTTTTGCGAAAGATTTTTTTAAGACTATGCTGTATAGAAGCGATCGGCTTGTATATATACCGCACGTGCTGTACAGTCATCGAGACCCGATAAATGTTTTGCTCGCTCGAGCTCGCACTCGAGCAAGAGAGCTGTACATAGAGAAATAGAGAGAGAGAGCTAAGCACAATCTATATAGGCGCATATACATACGCGCGTAATAGGCTTAGAAATTCGCCGGCAATCCTTGGGATATAAACTCGTGGTGCTGCGCGCATGGCATGGTGGGCTCTAAGCTGTATGTGCGTGCGTGTGCGGCAGCAGTCGTGCGCACTTCTAATGTGTATGTATACCTAATACATCCCTATACTATATAAATACAACTGCGCGTAGTGCATTCTCGCACGTATGTCGTAGCAGCAGCACACACACACAGATACGTGCATCTAGGTGTGCGTTAAGCACGCGTTGACTCGACATTTGTACTTAAAGGGCATTTCGGGAGAAAGGAGATTACAAACTACGAGAGATACATATATAATGTCGTGGTGGCGCTGTGTTGTGTGTTGCTGCAATGTACCACGACGGAGTTGCGCTTTTGATGTATCTGTAATGTCGTTATAAACGTGCATAGGTGCGTGGGTGCGTTGCAGTTATTTGTAAACGGATGCATGTATACGCAGCCATCTCTTCGCGTGTAGCGCGTTTACACTTTACCGAGCAAGTGTGTGCGAATGTGCGCACGACAAACAGCTTAACTTCTGCTCTGGTGCAGTACCGGACGACTGATATCTCTCTTGCCCCCTGTTTATTTGAGGATTGCAAATCCCTGTACTTAGAAAGTCGAAAGATACCAGGAAATTTATGAGAAAAAATATTGAGCTTTTTTTTATCATGCCAAAGGTCAATATAATTTAGACAAGTTTTATAAGATAAGAGCGCAGTGAAATACTGAAATTGTACACGTTACGCAACGTACAGACTTGACGAATTTTCCGGGAGGCTCGTGTAAACACACGAGAAGTGCACGTATACGCTCGTATCCTCGCTCACTTACCGCAGCCTCCGATATTATATCCTCTTTCGCCATCAATCTCTACATTCCTCTTAGTCGCGATGCTTCTCCACGCGGTGCATACTCTATGTACCAAAATTCACATTGTTGCTTACGTCCGCGTCCGCTGTATATATATATAAGCTATGCACATATCGAATTCTCCCAGCTAGTAATGAAATGTTCTCTGACTTTGTTTAATTGCCAAAGTCCGCAAATCCACCGGTAACGTCGGCTCGCGCACATACAACTATAAGTTGAGATAGCTGCAGCTACTATAGCACAAAAGTCAATCTCATTTTCGAGTGCAATTACGCGTTTAGCTGCTATATATTATCATGCGCGCTACTGCTCGTCGGATGTCCGACGAAAAGTTGAACAAGTCTTCGTTGAGTTAAAAAATAGCAGTCGATGTAACCTCGTAGATATAATCGTTTTTGCTCTGCAACCAGTCGCGCTCGTGTGTGTGTGCGCTGTATGTGTGTGCTATATGCAAGTGTGTGCGTTTGCGTACGCGGTCATGGCTGGCTTACGGATTGAATAATAATCACGCTTTTAGTACCGCGATAAGAGCTTTTGATAATCCATTACAATTTAAGGCTGATGTAAATTGCACGCGCGCCCGCGCACACCCTCTACATAAATTTTATATGAATATTTTAATGTTCGCTCTCTAAGTACATTGCGGAATCCGTATCTATATATAGGGTATGTGTATTATATTTGAGCCTGAAAATGTTTATTTTCGATTTAATACTTGGAATTTTCGAGCTGAAAAAAGAAAAGGCTAAAAGCAAAAAGTGCATTTTGTCGTGCAGCATCGCGCTGTTCGCGGGGCACGAGGATAAAGTATGCGCATCTAAGCTCTGCACTTTCGAGGACGGTGTCACTTGGCGCGGAGGTGTCGGAGCGTGCGTGAGTCGCATAACGTCGCGCGCCGTTACCACATACCGTTCAGCGTTGCGCATTATACAGACCCAGACACATGGAGCTTGAGAGACAGCTTATAGTGAGCGAGTGAGTGAGATGGAGAGAGAGGTACGGGTCGCACAGGCACAAAAAGAACTCCATTGTAAAATGGATTCTACGAAACGTGCCTCGAGTGTATTCAGCTCACACACTATCTCTCGGGCTCTTTCGCTTTGCGCCTGCTGAAAATACGCGCTAGTTTCCGCATGTATTGAGATTCGCGTGCCTGTGGCCAGCCAGTTAAAGAGTTTTGACTTGTAAAATGACCGTAAAACACTTACCTTCATTTTTTGTTGTCTCTTGAAGAACTGAATCAGCTGGTTGTCCGATTGAAGACTGGTTCGTGGAGGCTTCGGGTATTTCCATACCTGATCCACTGGTCTTTAATTGGTTGTTTGAATCTGGATCAACTGAAAATACAATAAAAAATTACACACTATTTCGATTTTTGCCGCGGTTGCAAATGTACGCTAGCCCTAATTGCAAGCATCTTTAATTCACACAATGACTATGTCATTAAACTTACCTGAATTTTTCGTTGTCTGTTGACAGACTGAGTCGCTTGGCTGGATAGTCGAAGATTGGTTACTCGTTGACGTTGGTGTTTGTGTACCCGATGGACCGGCCTGTGATTGGTCGTTTGAATATTCTTTATCTAAAGTCGTAGTCGTGTGTAATTGAACGTCGGAATCATCTTCATCTGAAAATATAACGAAAAAGTTTAATATCTCATCTTCTTTCAATTTGCTCCTGGGCTTGCGATAAAAATATGTGCTAGCTTTTGCACTATAAAATTCATGCGTCGCTGTGTAGCGAATTAAAGAGCTTTGATTCGGACAATTACTCTGTTTTACACTTACCTATATCTTCCGTTGTTCTTTCACGGACTGAGTCGCTTTGCTGGCTGGTTGAAGGTACGCTAGGCGGGGAAGGCGTGGAGCACGGGAATGATGTTGGTGTTTGCCTTCTCGATGGACCGGGCCGTGATTGGTCGTTTGAATCATTTTCTTCTGAAATTACAACGAAAAATTTCACTCGTTAGCGCGTGATTTTTAAGGGTCTGTGCCTGACAATTAAAATTTTGATTCTCGTACGCAGGGCTTTTGGATTAAGCTTAGCTTTCTGTCACGCAAGGGTTGATTCGAAAAAATATCAACTGTTTCGACAGTACTTTTTTACCAAATTTTTGTTTCGGAAATGTATATAATATACGCTCGATAAATCATTAAGTTTATTAGTTTTTTCGTCAAACTCTCCGATCTACTTTTTACGCTAAAAGTTGAAATTAACAAGTGGAAAATTCTTTTCGACGAGTTTTCGAAGCCGCGTGCGATATCTAGACCAAGTTAAAGCTGAACTTTTCACAATGCTCCAGATTTAGTTATAGCTTGTATTATCCTTCTTATGCTTGCACAGGATCATGGTTTTTGCCAACTTTTTTTTTATTGAGAAATAATTATAGCTAGCGGAAAAATTAGATATCGCATTGTGAAAAGTTCAACAGAATCGAAATCTTCTTATAACGACTGCAAGCTCGTGTAGTATCCGTGCTTTGATTCGAAGCACATGGTAAAAGTTCATTATACAGCTCAACCAACTTCGGCATTCATAAAAACTCACTCGGAAGTTCAACACTCGCATGCACAGTACGTAATTAAATAAATTTGCATCGTCATAGATGAGTATGCACTCGGTGCACAAGACCACGACGACATATTGTATCATAGCCTGCAGTAGCAGCAGGTTTAATTTTCGCATATTGATCAGGTCGACGAGGTAGCTGCTAGTTTGCAAGCTCGCATTTTCGCAGTGCGGTGTGTGCAGCGGCTGGACTTTGGACTGCTGCGGACAATCAGTCTCCCCGTTGTATAGGATGCGTACATATATATATCTACACAGATATTGCATTGAGCTAGCTGTAGGTAGGTGCGCGCGCGGGTGCATGCGGTGTGGCAGTATGTGTCGGCGCGGCCAATACATATTATAGGCCACCAGAGTGATGATGCACTTATATAGCTATACAATACATCGATACCAAGCAGAACTGCATCCTATAAATTACCAAGATCTGTGTAGCTACTGCTGCTGCTGCTACTGAGGCTGGAATGAAATTCAACGGCTAATAACGTAGGCAAATGCCGTACAGGCTAAACTATCGCACAGGAAATATATATTATTATATATATATACGAATGTAACCTCATTGCATCCTCCGAAGCAATTAATCACGCACAGTGTGCACAAGTCTATCCCCGTATAGCACGTATATACCTATATAGATATATCGTGAGAGAGCTGGATGGCGATCATTCGATCTATTTCGGCAACGATCGCATCTTTTTCTTTGGATTTTTTTCGCGTGCTACGCGCACCGGCGCAGTTTCTCACTGTCTAATCCTTTTAGCTTTTTATCTAGCCGCGCGTACAGTGCTGGTTCTGCTGCTGCTTTTTGTCAGGCACACACACACACATACACACACATTCTACCAATTTTCCAACTGCGGTCAGTTACTATCTGCGATGTGTTATAACGCGCCGTGCTACGCGCTACTGGCGTTGTTTTTAGAATCCTCTTTGAAAAAAGCTCCGTAGCAAATACGCTCTATTTTGGCCCGGAAAATGAATGCCTCTATGGTCGAAGAGTTAAACTTATCGCAATTTCATACTCGGGTATCACATTTTGCGATTTATATAAATTGACCATGAGACAATATTTGGATCGTATTCAATTGAATAATCGCATTTAGAATCGTTTAATGCTTTTATCCTTGATTATTTAGAAATATAATTATTTCGACCCGAAAAAGCTCTCTATTAAATCTCACACAGACAAAATCGATTATTTAATAAGACGCGAATTTTCCGGCTGCAATTCCGAAAGCTCGTCGGTGCTATAGGTACGCAGGCGCGAACGCGGGCGCGTGGGCGAACACACTCGATCAATCATTCATTCTCGCACATTTACATATCACTCGCACGGATTCCTCAAGCCCGAGTATACGAAAACTCTCGAGGCACGTCTGGATATAGATATGTAATACGCGTACATAGACGCCGTCGCGCGCGTACTACTATATATATGCCGAGCGTGAGTCGAGAGAGAGAAAATAATGAAATCAATTTTCCATTCACGATGACGAAGTGCTTCAGACACAGTTCGCATATAAGCGCGAGCGTATGCTGCTGCTGCAGCAGTATATATATCGGGGGGAAACATTTGTTAGCGCAATTGATTGGCCTATACGCGCGCACGCGGCTGCATACATATGCGCGCGTATATTCCATGCGCGATGAAGTTTCATGTATATATGTATGCGGCAAGGGGCGCACGTTTACTCGCACACACATGCGCGACTGCACACACAATAGCTTTTCGGAGGGTGTGGGTGGGAGGAGGGGAGAGGGAGAGAGAGATTAAGAGTCGCGCATTATGACGCTGATTATCGTGCTTTGGCTTGCGCGCATTGTGTGCAGTGCGTCGCGCGGTGCGACGTGTCTCTCTCACTCCCTCTGATCAGTGCCCCAATTCTCTATATTTCGCGCGCACACTGCCGATGACACGAATTATCCTGTATTATTGTTAGGCGTTTAGTTTCCGCGTAACATGATACTAGGCGATGCGTACAACATCGAAGCTCGTGCTTGAATTATTCGTCATTTTTCATGCATTAGTTTTCACATACATTATGTGGTCATGATGCTTTATAATATATACAATAAATATTGATGACAAATTTCAGTTCGCGCACGGGGATGGCACAGTGCCCCACGTGGACCATGTACTGCACTTTTAGAAATTAACGCGCGTATTCAGTCACGCGCGCTCGAGAGCGCAGCAACAAAGTACATGCTATACATACATGTGCGCGAGCAAAGCACTGAAAATGTGAATAATGCCATTGCGCGTGTCCTTCGGATAATGAATATATGTGCGCGACCTGTGCGCGCAGCACAATACAGCCATGGATTTTATATATAACGTATAATATGCGTTCCGAGCGTCGCGAAAACAAGCGGAAGGAAAATCTCTGCCGATGACATGGTATTTTCATCTCGCGTACGTGCCGTGTACGTACGTATGTATACAGCGCTCGTTTACACGTATTTTATACGGTGATATAAGCGAGATCGATATCATTGAAAGAGCATAGTTTTCTAACAATTCAACTCCGTTGGCATTAGACCTCGCGTATATATACTGCAAATTTACGTTCACGTCGTGAGCACAACGGCCGCTGCCGCCGCCGCCACGCCAAGGCATCCGCCGCGCGCGCGCGCGCACTTAAATTTCCGCACCGTGCGTAATTCTTAAAATGATTCAAATATTTGTTCCCCTCCCCCCTCGCCTCCCCGCTCTCATTCACGCGCAGCGCGTGATTGTACCTCGTTGACATACACATTAAAGCGCACGGAGAAAGGCAATGCGATCAAAAATTAATGAAAGCACGAGAGTATATATTGCTAAGGTAAATTTGACTCTTATTCTCTTTGACTTTTCTCGCTATTCATCGCCTCTATATGCCATTTTCAATAGACTAAATATTTATTAAACCGGTAACAAACTGTACGAATGCGTATGATAAGTTTAGATATACATATACAACCGACTCAACGAATGGCACTAATTTAAAAGAAAAATGTTTTTTTCGCGTTCCCGGATCTTCATTTTAATCCGATTTCCAGTTCATATAGTGTCCCTTACTGCCACATGCAATCTCGGAATAGAGGTTATCCGCTTTGCCTGTCCGTATTTATATACGTATTGTTGGCCCTTTATGGCGCCTGAATTCGCGAGTGAAAAATTGCGTTTAGTTAAGCTTTTTTTTTTATGCTGGCTATATAGCGAGGCGGCTCTTGGCCCTCGACCCGTGGTCGTGTCCCGAACATTTATCATCGCGCTGATGGCCGCCGATGATATTTCATCCGGTACTTTTCGCAATGGTTTTCAAGGTATAAAAACAAACCGGCGCGTAGAGATAATTCGATTCCATCGCTTGTTTATACCGTAATCAATGTTGCGACGACAGAGATTATCGTGTACTTTTTTGTTGTTGTATCGGACAAATAATGAAAAGCTGCGCAATTTTTCGTTCAATCGTATCTCGTCTTGAATCCGAGTCTACGCAGATTGCTGACTGTATTCATAAACCGGATGCGTTGAAAAGGTCTTTATGAATAATTTGTACCTTTCAATGATCCGACTGTCATTCTCCAAAGCTTAATGGCGTCTCGAAGAACAAAAACCCGCAGGCAGAGCTTTTAAAATTTCAAACTATGAGTTTGCATATTTTCATTTCAATACAGTGGCTCTAAAACAGCATCTCTGTAATGAGATTAAGATAACTTGAAACACGACAAAATACATACGTTTTTAATAAGTAGGGTATTCAAAATCGCAGCCATGATAATAAACAGCAGTTCAAGCTGATTATCGTTCATAAATATTTCATTGCAAAATACTTTAAGTTTTAAACTTCGCTTTGTTTGCACTTCGATCATGCTCCGCTAACTATAATAAACCTGTTAATCTTTTCATGTGCGCACAACAAATAAACTACGACTAAAAGCGACGACGTTGTGTACTTGTGGCTAACGTACAGTTATTATGTACTTAAACTCGGTGTGTAACCTACTTTAACGCACTATTAGACCTCGAGCTGATTTTGTCTCTCCACATAGAGGACGAAAAAGTTACACACACACGATCGCACGCACAATAACGCCCGCGTGTAAATGATTTACCCGAAGGGGCGCCTGGTAGCCGCCGCCGCCACCACCGCCAACGAATAAACAAGGCGATTGCTCGAACAAATAGTTTTAATGAAAAATGGATTCGCCTTTTATTGCTGCATTAACCGACGGGGGAAAGAAGAAAATAGAGAAAAAGCTCTCGCTTCTCGGCGAATGATTTTAGGAGCTCGAGCGTGAAAAGGCGTAAAAAAAGCTCCTCTAGCTTCGCTCGCTGTATTGCGCGCATTGAAATAGAGAACGAGAGAGAGTACGTTTAGCTAGTGAAGCGACAACTGACGCTCGAAAATGGAGTATATTGAAAAAAACCACCTCGCTCGCGCGTCGATGTATATATATCTATAGAGATGATGCGCAGCAATAAGCTGAGGATCAATAGAATGTCAGGACTTAGGGGCCACAGCGTAGGAAAACAATATGCACATCGTTGACGCGTTTGATGTCGATATTTCATTATTTAGTGCTTGAATTCAATTGTAATGCAGAGGTATCACTTTTCCACATTTGCATGGCTTAGATTAATGTCGCAGATTTATCAATACTGCACATGGAAATAAAATCAAATATTTATTTGCAAAAATGAAATTTACAGTAAAATACACGAACAATAGCTTTTATTTCATGAAAAGATCCTCAATTCTAAAGTTATTTTAAATACTTTTATCCGTTATCGATGCCTTGATATCTGCGAAAAAGACATAAACATTCCATTCAGAAAGTTGAAACGATTGCTCCAATTCTAAAGAACTTAACTCCAAAAAATCTTTTTCAAAGTAGATTTTGACTCGAACTCGCGCACACATATATCCCTTTTATCCAAGATTTTGTCTATTCGCGTATAAAACACAAGCATCCCGGAGCCATTATCTCAGATTACGCTATATGCGACCACGCGAAGCGCATATACACATACACATCATGCCGTTAGCTCAAGAGAGAGCACAACTTTTTTCCGAGGCGCTCGCTCGCTAGTGTGCCTGCATCCTTAGTAGCTGCAGCTGTGCAGAGCGAGTACAGTAGCCAAAGTTGATTTCTGTCCAGTGGGGAAAGCCGCCCTGTGCAGCGCGCCATGCCTCCAGGGGGCTCCCCGAGCTCGCGAGATATACCACACGAACTAAAGCTCGCTGGGATGTATTGGATAAATATGAGTCTTTGTCGACGCTGCTGCCTGCTGCCGCTGTTCCTACATCCCTCAAGTATACACGTATTATATATATAATAGCTGCTGGCGCAGAGAAAGTACACCTACTCCGGATAGCGAGCGCCGCATCCTGTCTTGCGAAAATCGACTTTCGTTTGTCGAATTTCATATTTTTCCGAGTGCATTGTATTTGCACACGGAGTTTTAATAACTTCTCTCTCTCTTCGAGCTCGAATGTATGTTATATTTCCCTCGTTCTCTTTGAAATTGTGCGCCCGCACGTGAATTATTTTTTCGGCCAAGTCGAGTATTTTCGTTTCACTGGCGCTTTTTAATTTACTCGCTGTGAAATAATCGATACTTGTAAATGACATTTCAATCATGTATATCTGCGCATTTCAAAGCGACATCATTAGAAAGTTAATTTAAAATCATGAGTGTAGCACTGCAGGGTTGAACGAATGCAGTTTTCAATACGTACATGTACACATTTATATAACCAACTAAATCTCGCCATTCCAGTCACGCGCGCGCGATGTTTTGATTTTCAATTTCCCACCATTGAAACCGTAGTTGCAATATTGTCGTGTATACGTACGACACTACTACTGCGCGGCATGGAAATCTACGATAAGAGAGATAGAGACGAGAATGAGAGAGGACAAGGGAGCTGAGATTCTGAAGTGCTATACGTGCTACGTGATAACTCTCTTTCGTGGTATCCGTGTCCTGAAAGCTTCGAAGAAAATCCTCGACCGAGTGAAAAAGCTCGTTCGATGTTAATACTGTATATATCTATATGTAGCGCGCGCGTGGCAAACAAAGAGAGAAGACGATGCGACTACAGAGCTATAGGATATGCGTTACTGCCATCAAAGCCCCCGATACATCTTTGATAGTTGTGCAGCCGCGTAGCAGCAGCAGCAGCAGCAGCAGCACACTGCGTTACGTCTTCCTCCTTTTACAGCTGGGCGAGCTTTCGCGCGCGCTTTATCCATTTTACGTTGCCGTGTACGAGCTTCTCGTTGACAGAAGTTACGTGATCGTAAATAAAATGAAAAAAACTAAAGCCATTACATGCGAGCTCAACGTCGCGTTACGCCAGTGTCATAGCGTCTTGACAATTACATGCAGTTACGTCGCAACCATTGGATTTTGAACACGGAGGAATAAGCTTTGAAGAAATTACTCTCGACGAGTTTGGCCTCACACATTTTCACGTTGTGTGTCACGAGTATCAATTCACCACGTGAAAATGTGTGAGGCCCAAAGCGTCGAGGTACCATCCCTATACGGTATAGAATAAAAATTCGAGTGGGCTGCCGTGATGACGCACGTTGCAACGTAAGCCTATCATATCTCCCAGCCCGTTTTTCGTTGCAAATAAACAAAGTAATCCAATTTTTCCATCTGTACCAATATGCGTGCACTCGGCGTGCACGCGCGCGTAGTTTTGGGATTGGATTTTGATAATGTTGAGAGATTGACTGACGCATTGTGTCGGTCGCTGTATAAACGCGTCATAGATATCGCGTATACCTGTCGCGTGTAACCAGCCGTATACAGCATGCAAATTCGTGAAAAGCACAATGCAGAAAGTCGCGCTGATGGATATATACCTTCGGGTGTTAAATGGAGATGAATTATTCGAGCGAAAAAATAAATAAATACTCGAGTTCATCGAAGACGCGGGCGATCAAGCGACGTGCAACGACGGCACTTTTATCATTTTCACCAACGATTAATGTGCGCGCCAGCAGGCCGCAGGGTTACAAATTAAATTGCGAGAATAGAAAAACACTATCGCTCGGCTGCAGAGCTTGCAGGCACCAGCGTCGATATGAAAGAAAAAAAAAATGCTACAATTCACGGGCTACGGAAAACAAAGTCGACGCGCTCTATCGGGCTCACGAGCGACGAGCTCTTGAATAAACAGTCGCGACGATATATCTTCGGCCCGAGAGAGAGGCAGGAGAAGCCAGCGTGCGGACGGAAAAAATCACACGGGGTTGCTGCTGCGGCTGCCGCTGCGACTTGAATGGTTAGTCCGACCTCTCTACTCGTGGGCGCGCGCGCGAGGCATCGTTTCTCTGCAGACATACACATACAGAAATACGTATATGGGTCAGATTCAGAATTTTTCAAATAAACCTGCGGACGAGGTTCACGGATTTTCCTGAAATTTTGGTATGTTATAGTACATCATAAAAG